>KN892143.1:0-22488 GCA_000934455.1 Apostichopus parvimensis
GGTTTGTATACAATGAGTCGAAGCAATGTCATAGCATTTTGTACATTTTCAGATAAAGTTATATTAGGATAGGTCAGTTTCGTGCAGTGCGCCACATGTTAAATGTGTCCAAAATCAAAACCTAAGATCAATAGCGCCCTTTTGATTCCATTCCAAGGGATTAAAGATTTTGCAATCAAGTTACTCCTTCCAACTCTGTATTATTGTAAGATTCCTCTGTTAAAAAGTTTCTTTATCTCATTCGTTAATCACAAAAATTTCACTTTATGTCGGACACCCTCTCTCTGTCTCTTCAGAGGGTTCACTCACCGTCACTCCCCAACTATATGTTGACAACAATCAGACAACCCTACGAGTGATGGGTTCTCAACAAAACGACCAAAACCTGAATCATACCTTACGCAGTACAACAAGAGCCGTACCATCAACAGAATTAGCTGAAATCTCAACCTCACGAAGGACCACTGACGAATACAGTACAACAATAATGACCACGGAAACTACTGTCTCGACTACAATCCAACAGCATAAGAGCACCACAGATACACCAACAATAGGAATTCATACAACAGAACTAAAACCTTTGCAGCAAACCCCTTCAGAGGAAACGACGATAATTGCAGCCTCGTTAACCAAACAGCAGCAAGAGAGCACCATGTATACACCATCCGTTACTGCATCACAGGAACCACTACTTAGCCGCCACACCGCTTCTACACCTGTCTACACACTGTTGTCAACGGCAGAAACATTGTTAGACCATTCAGTACCGTTAACCGTTGAAGTTGAAACACCATACACGACAGTTGATACCACCGGTTTGTATACAATGAGTCGAAGCAATGTCATAGCATTTTGTACATTTTCAGATATAAGTTATATTAGGATAGGTCAGTTTCGTGCAGTGCGCCACGTGTTAAATGTTAATATGATTCGTACACTATGCATATATTTTTTCCCTCTAGCTTACAACCAAGCAACAGGTAAGTGCGTCTGTAAATCAACACGGTAAGATTGAAATTTACATAAGCAATATAATTATTATATGTGTAGCATATCAAAACAACATTTACATATTAAGTACCGGACGTGACTGGTCCGTGAACGAAGGCCCGGCTCGAAGATGGCGATTGGCGGAGACACATGACGAAAGTGACTGGTTCGTGGCCGAGAGCTCGAAGATGTCGAATGGAGGAGATGCACGACGAAAGAAGCTGGTTCCTAGCCGACATGTTTTTTCTCTAGGTTACAACCAAGCTACAGGTAAGTGTGTGTAAAACTCAACACGGTAAGAGTTAAGTTTACATCAGCAATATATTTATAACATGTATAGTATATCACAAGAGCATTTACATTTGAAGTACCGGACGTGACTGGTTCATGGACAAAGGCCGGGAGATGGTGGATGGCGGAGATACACGACGATTGCGATTGGTTCATGGCCGGTGGCCTGGAGATGGTGAATGGCGGAGATACACGACGAAAGTGGATGGTTCGTGGCCGAGGGCTCAAAGATGTCGAATGGCATTGATACACGACGAAAGTGGTTGGTTCGTGGCCGAGGGCTCGAAGATGTCGAATGGCAGAGATACATGACGAACGTGGCTGGATCGTGGCCGAGGGCTCGAAGATGTCGAATGGCGGAGATACACGACGAACGTAGCTGGTTCGTGGCCGAATGTTCAAAAATGGTGCATGGTCAAGGTAAAGGATGACATGAACTATTCTTTGAATCATAGAAAATGCTTTTTTTATGTTGTACATTTATCAGGTATCATTTATCTATAACTTATCGATAAGTTATCATTTCTGTCATTCTTTTGATATATCGTGATATAGACATGTCGATAATTCGGTATGTCAGATATGTTCAAACTTGATATAATGTAATGATTAATTAATTACTCACCAAATCTCTTCCTAAAACTGTTTAGTTGAATTAAAAAAGAAAAAAAAAGAATAAATCAATACTAGGGAGCCGAGGTAAGGATGGCTAGAAGGGGAGATGTGGAGGCCATATGACGTTTCTCGGTTTGTTATTCAATCATTCAACATCACCGCACCGACGTATAATAAGTATCACATAAAAAAGTTCAAGGGATTGAAGACTCGCCCAAAACCGAGTGCCGCCCTCTAAAAAAGTTAATTTCCCGTTGCTTACAGGTGAAGGTTTTTACTTGTCGCTACAACATGCAGACAGTAATGAAACGTGATACCTTGTTATCTTTTATCTAGACCTGAGATGTCCACGCTATATGTACACTGTGTTGAGGGTATTGACCGTAGCTGCATGTATTGACTGTACACTAGTGTCTAATTACCGACGGTAGCAAGCGGGGTGTGTATTTTCTGGGATCGATGGTGGTGTCTAACACTTATGTTACACCTCATTCGAAACTAGGTGAGATTACCGGCATCAGACGTTTCTTTGTGCGCGAGTCTTCACTCCCTTTAACTGGTGCTATAGAATCTTATTGAAGGATTTTCATTTACATTGTTTTGGCTATTAGGGACAGCATTACTATGCTTTTTTTGCCGACTCTAAAATGGCTGAGTTTGATCATGCATGCAAAATCACTTACCGAAGTCCCCACCACTCCCACACAGTACTTTGCCAAGTTTACCAAGACTCATGCATTTGCGAACAAACTCCCTAAGGTATTGTCAAGATTTGACAGGGAGTAAGACCTGAAAATTTCAGAGACCACTCTATCAAACATGTCATCATTTATCACCATTTATTATTATTTTAGCATTTTATCTCTTGCAACCCAGACAAAACTTCAGAAATTAGTTCCATGTCATACGTTGATGGTATCTCTTTAATAGATATGACGGGCACAGAAAGCCAGTCCAGACATCCCCGTCATTTATGACTCATTGTTTTGCCTCCCTTTGCTGCCACTTCAGGCAGGCAATAAGTATCTATAATTTACCAGTGCATATATACTGACTTAGAAATGATACACAGATTTATTTTCATAAATGCTATCAATAGAACTTAGTACAGGAAATGTAGGGAAGTAACTTCCCTTAAAGGACATTCGTTTGCATTTTTTGGGCATTAGGGACAGCCCTTATAATAACTGAACAGGAAATTGAGCAAGATTACTATGGTTTTTTGCCGATGCTAAAATTTATGATTTTTTGTTATTGTTGAATAAAACTGAAATAATGAAAGGCATGATTACAAAACTGCAATATCGACATTTTTCAAAATTATAACAATTACAAAAAAGAGAATATGGAATATTCCATATTCCATATTGATAAATTAATTTCAAAACCGAATCTTATAATAAAAAAACGTATTTTGAAGGTTGTATTATCCCTCAATACTCAGAATGCCGGTTACTATCTCAGAGACTTGTATATATAGAGTCTATGATATATAACAGCACTGTACCAAGTTTATGTTATGAAATGTGCCGTACGTCACAACCCAACCCCAGCCCCCACCGAACCACACTCACACATTTTCTTTAACCTCACACAAAGTCATTTTTGACAAAACCTTGCGTTTAGGGCTACTTAGATAGACCTAAATCATTGAATATGCCACAGAAATTCCCATCTGGATCACCAAACTTTCGATTGAGCCGGAAGAAAAACATAACTGAACACACATTGTTGTTTTTTATTTGAAAGTGAAACAAGAATTGTCATACCAACCCTTGAATGAGACAGCTATTGAAATATTGGTTAATTACAAATCCTTTTTCAACTGTTTGATTGTCTAGTTTTATAACACAGCGCTTGCCTTACAGGTCTAAACAATTATAACTTGAACGTAACAACGTCCTTAAGTTGGTTATTTCTATTATCATCAGGACGTTTGCGGGAAGAGGTGCATTTATGACCTCGAGAGTCTCTACGTGTCTCCAATCTCTTATTTTGTGATACATTCCATCCGCAAGTTTTAAAAGATGCCTACTGCAGGATTGCAAAATCAGACCAGATTACATGGCGATTCGACAGAGCCTTATGTCATCAATGTATTTGCGGTCATCTCATTAATAATGATCATGCTAGTCAGTATTTTATGGAACGTGTTAGCTTTGATAGCAATTAAGAGGACGCGGTCTCCACAAAATAATATTCACACTTTGTTCATCATTAATTTATGTGTCGCTGATCTTGCAATCGCAACAACCAGTATTCCGTTTACTCTTTTTGATCTTCTCTACGAGGGATACCTACTGCGCAGCTCGATCCTCTGTAATGTAAGTATACACACATCTTATTTCTTGTATATTTCGTGTGTTAGTGTCCCCTGTCATGCATCTATGTCCTCTTAATGTATCTGTACCCTCTATCCTCTATTTGTGTATTACCGTCTATAAGTGACCCTAGCCAGAAGGGTGGGGAGGGGGAATTTTCGGAGACGAAAAGGGGACGCCAAAAACAAATCGCAAAAACAAATTAGCCAGGATATCTTTGATACCGGATATAGGCTACCTGCTTTTATAACACGTGATCTGCTTCTCAGAAAATGTCCGTTATTAACCGTAATAGCCTAAGCATATTGAACGAGATTCCATACGTCGTATGGAATTTGATTGTCGTGTGTTAATAAAACACAATATAGGCCTATCTCCATTTGGGTCAATACAGATATATGAGACACATACGTAGATACCTACCCACAAGTACTATTATGCATTCGTAAATGTGTGATGACGTTAATATACACAGAGGGCCATAGCCACTGAGAGCATGTGAACAAGCCCCCCCCCCCTCCCCCTCTCCTCCACTCCAAATCCTCTTCCAAATGGCTTACATTTCATATGACACGGGACGTAAAGTCGTAAATACAAATGTGGCTAAATTTACGAAACTCATATGGCACCATCTAAGCCCTCTTACCAAAACACCGTCCCCGTTGGCCTCTCCACAGAACAGACGTCAGCAAAATTTGTGTGCCTTCCCCTTAAAGCGGATTCTTAACAGAGAGTATAGACTATAATATGGTGTCATGAAAGTCATATCGTTACCAGCGTTTATGAACTTTAACTTAAATTCCATGACTGGCGATAGCACAATTTTGCATCTCAGCCCCCTTTTTTTCTCAAAAGGGGGCTTGAAATCCTAACATACTTGACCCGAGTCTCACCCAAAAAATAACTTGATATGAGTCACAAGACTCGTCCTTGCCAACCACTTGACTTTAGTCAGACAAGGACTATATAGAGTCACTCTTGATAATGTAAGACAAACTGAGACTAATGATGCAACCTCAGAATATTTTGTACCTCTAAGCGGATGGGGACACAAAACGGACAATGGCCAGCTTGCCGCATGACACCGGAACATCGACAACGCCGTCAAGAACTTCAAAAGCCGATGGAGGATATGACAAATTAAAGCAAGTGTTCGAAGAAAGTATGAAATAAATGATGCATAGGTCTACAGACATCAAACCTAACAGTAACGGTGAATAACGAGTTATGCCAAAATATTAATACTTTATAAAGCCAGAAATAAAAAAAAACACGTGTAATATTTGATAAAATATAGGCTGGCCTATTTCGTGGCGACATGCCTGTGGCAAATTATAACGGATACAAATCTCAGAGAGTGATGAGTCTGTTAATATGAAATCGTGCAGGTTGAGCACAAGATTGAAATTCTGTGACAGTAAGACCAACATGACAGATAGTTTGGACCAATAAAATGCTAAGTTAGTAACTAACAAGTTATAAATGTATAAAAGTGAGTTGGCCTGACGTTTCGGTCCTATAGGAACTTCTTCAGAGGCTGAATGACAAGTAACAATAACAGAAGGGACAAATACACACACAGAAAACAGACAGATTAATGAGCAGGGTGAACACAGATAGATGTAAGAGGATTAGTAGGCAAGGGATGGAGAGAAGAAAGAAACCAACAGGGGGAAGAGGAGAGGTAGGAGATAACCTGTAGAGGGACAAAGAGAGAATTCAGAGAGTTAGAAATGCTAACATGTTCGTTCAACATAATATTAGCAAATTGAAATGTCATTTGCTCTTTGTTCATTTGCTGTAATGTTACCAGTCAGTTCTTCGTTGTTCTTTTTACATGTGTAATGACCTATTAATTAAATCTCATATTTAAAAATATGAAAGGGAGATTTGGTGAAAAAAGAGAGGTAAGGTGCGTCACGAAATACTGTACTACAGTTTTATAATTATTTAACTGTTTAGGGTAACCGTTGTTATCAATATAGTACAGACCCTCATTAAATGTGACTTGTTTAATTCAAGTACTGACACAAATTGACTTGGGCAAACATTTTTGACTTGACTTGAATCTGTTAACCTGACTGGACTTGAAAATGTATCTGCTTTGTCTTGACTCGAGTCGACTTGGGAATTGACACAATGTTGACTATAGTTATGCGACACTGCTAAAAGTGCAATTTGAAACCTTTCAACTCGTGAAAAAATGCTTGGCGTCACTCCTTTGTTATATTAGAGTACTTGTCTACGTATCTGAAGTGTGCACTGTTTCTATGTTCCTGTTTCTCGTACTAATTATATACATGATTGGATTTTACCAGGGTATGCCTACTTTACCAATGATTAAACAATTTAAAGTAGGCTTAAGCATTCTTTAGAACCTACTACAAAGGGAAATGAAGTACTTCATAACACAGGTATATCAGATGGACACAATTATAATCCTTTACTGGAAATGAAAGCAAAACCAATTAGTTTCAGGTTAATAATGTCTTACTACGAAAGTCGGTTACCACTCTTTATAGTGGTTTGGACTAATTAACGTATACTTAGAATACGAGGTAATAAAACGAGTTACGGAAATGTTTATAATTTTTCCAAAGAATTAATAATAGTAATAATAATGGCATTTCTATAGCGCTCACTTCTATAGAAACTATATGCAATGGAGCTATACAAAAACAACCACACAATGACACAGTACTAGTGAAATGAACCCGGAACAGATGTGTTTATAAAATTGCTCCTAAAACTCGTGAAGGAACAACAAGAGTGAACAAACGAAAGTTCTGACCAAATTCAAGCCTTTTCGATTAACTTCATTCGCCTAGCATTCGATCACATGTATTGCTTGCTAGTTTATTCCCCTCATGTTGATTCGACAGTATATGCAGTTCCAAAGATTTCAGAGCGATATGTGGTACTAAGCACTACCACGTCACATGACCTTCAATGTATGATCAGGTGTTGTTTTCCCTCTTGAATATGCAACGTGGACGCGAGCGACACAAGCGTGCATGACAAACGTTTGTGTGCATAACTGTATATACAGCGATATGCCGCAATGCCAGTTCAGCTTTTATAAGTAGGCCTACTGAATAAAGTAGACCAACTTACTGAATCAATCAAAATGGAAGATTATGAAAAGTGTACTTTCATGATTCTTTAAGTGTCTGTGACATAAGGGACTGTACATTCTATAAGCATTCAAATTTTAGCATTCAAATTGTAGATTTTGTAGTCAATCTGTTTTATCGCTTTACTCTTCACCAGTGCTTTTAATAGTTTTTCGATCTCATATTCCTGTATATATCTGTATATGGTATACGTATTTACTGTTTTATGTATTTAATGTTTTATGTTATTGTATTTTCTAGATTGTTTGTAAAGCGCACAGATGCATCGCGCGTAGTGCGCTATATAAGATTTTATTTACATTACATTACATATATTATCATTAATGTTTACTTATCGATCGTTTTCTTCTTAATTGAATTCTTTACAGATCAACGGGTTCTTAGTTACGATTTTCCCTGCAGTTAATGTACAAACAGTGGCCCTCATATCAGTCCATCGGTATGTCTTGACAGTTCATCCTCACAGCGTGCTTGTCGATATGAAGCGAGCTACGTTGGCCTTAGTATCCGTCTGGTCGGTCTCTGTAACCCTGGCAACGCTCCCTTTGACACACCTGATGTCTCACATTGACTATTCGCATGCGTTGCATCACTGTTGTCCCAGCTTCAAGGATCCTTGCATTTATGGATACGTATGTCTCACGGCCTACATCGTGACGATACCAGTTAGTATTTTCTGCTACACATCGATAACGAGAAAACTCTCTCAAATGGCAAAAACTCTCAACTTGCGAAAGAAGAGAGTAAAACCGTGGAATGACATCTTCTATGACGACGATACTCTGCCATCTTCAGGCGGTTTATCGAAAGATGAGTTATCATCGACAATAGCCGGACCATCATCGGCGGTTACCACTGGCAACGACCGTCACAGAAGCCGCAAGTTGGAGAGGAAACGAGCAATATTAAAATTAGCCGCAGATAAACGAGTAGCGATAGCTAGTAAGTACCGTGTATAGCTTAACTGCGGTGATGGCATTTATATGTAATACATATATGAGTGGTGTCTTATGGTAAGCCAAATGCCAAATAAGTAGATATTCGAGGTCTTTCGGTCGAGAAACCTGGATTAGTGACCGTTAATCCTGGAATATCTACCAATAATCCGTTTCGTAATGGTAGTTGATTTTTTTGGGGGGGGGTGGGGGGAGGGGTATTTTGTTTCCCTGTATGGTCACTAAACTTGTGAACAGTATCTCTGTTTCCTAAAGCCTTTCATATTATGTTATTTTTCTAAAGTACTGGTTCTGTATGTTAAAGGTTTGTCTGTCCGATAATATGAGAAATTAATTTAAATTGCACTAAAATGTTCGCGAACACTGGATTATTGGAAAGAAGTCCATGTTTTTTCGAACGATAGACCATCTTTGTCGGCGATAATATAAATTTCGACTGATAATCCAGGTTGATTGTTGTACAGCTTGGAATATCGACCGATAAACCTGCAGGATTATCAGCAGTTATTTAGTTATTCCAGTTACACTGGTCAATAACTTAAGTTTTTTTTCCTCGACCGAAAAAACCTGGAATAACAAGCATTTGGCTTGCCATAGAAATGATATCAGTATCAACGAGGCACAACAGGATAGCTACATTTACAGGAAGAATCATGCATGGCGGAAGCTTAACGATAACTTAGCCTACTTAAACTATATCAGTGTTTCAGACGCCATGCGTATTATTCTTTCAGTTTGTGATCAGTATTGTTACATTTACTTTTCACAACAACTGAACGTTTCCTAACTGTCGAATTGCATAAAATGTGCGCCTAGGCTCGTCCACGTATGGATGACACGATGTTTGTGTTGTTATAAACAAAACAATTACTATTTCGTATGTTAAGTAATTGAAATGAATAAATTCATTGGAAATAGATTAACATCAATATTGATTCTATACTATTTTCTTCTATTCCAGGTGCATTGATAATCTTCACAACCATCACCTGCTGGACGCCATTCGCCCTCACAAACGTTTGCTTCTTTCGAGGTCAAATAAAGCCAGGGTTCTCGATATTTATTTTGTGGCTTGCTTATACAAATTCAGTTCTAGATCCAATCATTTACATATTTTTTAATAAAAGTGTTTGCGCAAAAGTGAAGCAAACGCTTAAATGTAGATGAGTATAGAAGGACACGTGTCTCCCTTTTGAGAAAGGGAACGGTGTTAATACTAGCCGTGACGTCAAAGTTTCCTCGAGTTTAACGGACCAAAGGATCCAATGCACAGAATAACTTCTAAATCCAATCCTCACATTTGGAATTTTCTCATTGTGTAAAAATCGCCACCTTCCTTCTTTTGCTTTAACTGATGTAACTTCGCACGGTTCACTTACGGTCACAGCTCGGCCCGCGAGGTTGCCCGCACAGCGGACGTGTATTAATCCTGCACCGGTTAGCTGCATTCGTAATACCACCGTTAGTATATGGCACATATCCACACCTGCTACGAAGGTTACCCGCGAGGTGGCACAAATCATATTAATGCGCACGTGGAACCTTAGTACGTCGGAACAAAGTGATTCATTCAACAATATATCAAATATCACCGAATGACCGAAACGAAAAGAAACATGAAAGATTTATACTATGGGCAGTTTCGATATCAGCTGGGCAAACTTGTAAGAGGATATATTTCTACATAGTATATGAACAATGTAATAGGAAACCCGTTTTACTGTGCAATTTCCATATCATGTGCTATTTCAGCCTTTCTTTTTGTCCCGGGAGTAGGGACACTATCAAGTGCTGCGGTCCACGGATTGGATACGCAATGGCTGGAAATCTGATCAACATGTCAACCTCAGAGTTACGTCATATTCTTGTTACGTCATAATCTTGGTCTTATAAAATCAAAGTCATTGTCTCCACCAACGGTGAAAATCTCTTTAATTTGTAATAAGTTACTGTACGGAAGATGGGAAGAAAAAGAAGATGAGCCCGTCACTGAGTATCAATTACATTAACGACTGGCCATTACTTTTGGTTCATTAGCCCACAGTGGAATTGTGTACATACACGTAAATTTGTTTGGTCTTGTTTTGTATTTTGTCAACAACAACAAAAATCTACAGTGGTAAGAATGAGTTATCGGAAATAACATGTTTCATAAATTAATCTTTAACTTATAACTGTGGATAGAGGGGCAATGGACTGTTTCCTTGCAGCCGATACAAGGAAGCCGCTGCCGGTAAATTTGCTGCAGAATAATGCACAAAATCGTGATAACATTCCTTTTATCACTTTGCAAAGAACCGCAAACAAGCTGTTTTGCGAGACTTTCTCAGAATATTAACTATAATCTTCACAAACAGTATCAATATGTGGAATAAGGCAGAGGTTTTCATAAGCAGATGGTTCATTTACTATTAAACGCCAAAGTTCACTGTTTCTGCAGGCTTGTGTATCGACTTTGTTAAAAGCACGAATCTACGAAAACTTGACAAACAGATCTTGACTCTCAATTGAGAGCCGTTAAAATATTGACTCTCTCTGTAAATTTATTAACAATCCAAATGTATAATTGTTCAAATGATGCGTTTAACAATTTGTAACAAATGTATTTAATTCAGCGAGCTACCAATGTCTGGTTTCGAAATGATAAAATTGTTATTTTCACATTCCAACAGTTTGCATTGTTTAGTAATATAAGCTATACCGATTCATCAATCTGAAGGGAATTGCTGACATAACTATTTGAATATCTCGATCTTAATTCGATGGCGCCGAAAAGTTTGAGGGTGCTTTTTTTCTTAAAGAAGACAAAAACCCAACCACCATCACTGGTCTATGTTATTACAGAATGAAAGCTCTTTTTGTTTTGAAAAAGACGGTTTTCAGATTAAGATCTGTTAACCTCAAATACACGTTGAATTCATGAGGGAATGAACATTATTCAAGATTACTTTTGTTCCTTTTACAAAGTGTTCAGATTTTGACCTAGGTTGTCCACAAATGACATTTGACCTCCACTAATTTCAATGGGATTAATGTACTTACCAAGAGGGAGGGAGGGGCGGGGGGGGGGTCCATATCCTAAAATGGAATTCATCAATCTCCAATTTCTGAGTTATCTAGTTTACAAGGTTTCCAAATGTTTATTGGCTGCAGATGACCTTTGACCTACTCCAATTTGGGATCCACACAGAAGTAGAAGTTCATCCAAGCTTCACTTTTTGCGTTATTGTGTTTACATTGTTTTCAGGCTTTGACCTATGTTGCCCTCAAGTGACCTATGACCAACGATTTCAAGAGGAGGTTTACAAGGGTTTCAGACTTTCATCCCAAATGACCTTTCATCTCCACAGATAACAATATGGTTCTTGTACTCACTAAGATTTATCAACAAACCAAGTACCATCCATTGTACTTTTTGAATTATATTGTTGCAAGGCTTTCAGACTTTCAGACTTCTCTGCGCAACACATGAACAATACATTTAAATTTTCATTCATTTACATCAATCCTGATTAAGACTGGTGAACTCATATGCAAATGGTTTCAAACCGTGAGAACTTTATGTTTAATATTGTAAAGCATATTATACATACATATATGGATATATAGCTTCCGGACTTAAAGCACGTAGCCTCAACGAAAGAGGAACTAAAGCTCTCTGTATAATTATTTTATAAACCAAAGACAAGGAAAAATCCATTTCCATGAAACGGGCGTGGGGAAGATAGAAATAAATCGGCCTGAAGGGCAGTTCTTTGTGTACGCAGTCGCATGTATCTGTTGGAAAAGCTGCATGGCCTGTAACATAGGCCTATACACTATAAGTCGGGTGGCTGTCCAAAAAAGTTTTAGCTCATTATAGATCTTTACAATATATCGCCGGGCCCTCTCATTTGAAGTCTTTATTCTTCCTGAAGTAAATGAGAATCAATTATTGATTATATCACATCCTCCTGGCCCCTTAATCGACCCTGGTCCCGGAATTGCATCCAACTGAAACGCTTCCCCCCCCCCCTCCCCGCCTCTCTCGTGAGGCCTGATCGCTTCGTCAGACCCCCCTCCCACCCCGTCCCACCAGAGCCCACAAGGTTTGGACCTAGCCAGTTTAACCTACTGTCACTTCTATAGGCGAGGCATAGGCTAATACAATAGAAGACGTGTGTGGAGTAAAACTGTTGTGATTCTCTTTGCTAAGACCAGCTCAAGTTTTCTTTCCCTTCTTTTTTGGATGTCATAATTTCTGGTGGGGGAGGGAGGCGGTTGGGTTCTGACAGATTACAAACAGTTTGAATTCTGCAAGATTCCCACAATATTCGTCGCAAGTACGGTGCACATGGTAATTGTTAGTTGTGTACACTGATAAGATCAGTGGTTGGGTGTAGTGTGGCTTTAGGCTTATTTCCAGTCGTTCTTTGTAGTTATTATTGAAGATATACAAGACACGACCATGGGCAATGAATAATTTTGTTAAAACGACTACTTAAAGGAGACTTGTGTATTCTGTATGAATGTGACTTTTCTTCATGCTAGTTTCGTTTCATAGAATGATTTCCATATTTCTTACTAAAAATAAACCAGAGAGCCAGAAGGTTTTGTGATTCCTTACAGTCCTTGCCATATTTTTTGCTCAAAATTCCACGTAACTATCTGACTAATGTACAGCAAGTGTGTAAACTTTGTCCAAGAATTAGGTGAGAACCATCTTTTATATGTAGCACTCACTTGGGCATGGGCGGCGATCATAGGGGGGGGGACATGTCCCCCCAATACTTTAGGTGGGGGGATATAGTATCTAATAATAATAATAATAATAATAATATCCCCCCCAATATTTGGTGGCATAGTTTTTTTTGTGGCCATAAATAGAAAATGCGTGAGAAAATTTATCCAAATTCCTCGCTACGCGCCCGCACCCAAGCAAATGTCCCCCCCCCCCCCCAATATTTGAAACAAATTGCTGCCCTGCACTTGGGGGTTAAACCAATTAATGCACTGGTAAGGATGTGGCTTACCAGTGATTACCAGGGCTTACTGGTAAGGATGTGGCTTAATGGCACTGCCATTTGCACTTGTGTTGCTCACACATACTTGTCCTAATTGACACCTCCATATTCGCAACTGGCACGTGGGCTAAAAGGGGGCCAGTCTTCCTGACGGAAGTTGCTTGTTTGGTTTTCGACTGATGAATACTTTGAAATCTTGAGAATTACATTCTAAAGTACTCAACTTGAACCCTGGTGCTGTAATAAGTTTGAGTCCCTAGTGTGAGGTACTGTGGCACTATTACATTGTATTAATACGTTAACTTTCACATTACTTCACATGCGGTAGGCATCTCAATCATTTTATAACATACCGGTCGTATACTTTTCTAGGTGTGATCGAACTTGTTTCACATTTATTAAATGAGGAGGCCAGTAATAAAAAGGAAAACAATCCTGTGTAAGTTTTAATCATTTTTCTTGAAGGTATCAAAGTGTTAACTTATACATTTTGTAGTCTGAATATTAATTAAGTTCCATAGCCTGATCCGTATTCTGTACCCCAGATACTCTGTGCTAATGGCAGTCCTGTAGCCAGACTGGGGAGGGGACTTGCCCATCCCTTACCCCCACCCCTGTGCTGACTGCTGTTCCCCTCCCCCACACTCCATCTACGCAACCATGTGTACAATACTTCATTTGTTACTGGACATGATTATTTGTGCACTTCTTGAATTGTTGGTGCCCCTTCAACTCAGAATTTTTAGCTAATCCAGTCCCAATCCGTAAAACCGCACAGTAAACAATTGGGAATGATTCCACTGGTTAAAAGGATGGCACAGGTACAGTACTTCCAGCAAATCTATAGAACCGTACCATCAGGCCTGTGTGACAGTATTTGCCAGCAAATACAGTGCGTCTGCTATCACTATAAAATTACCTCTTTACGGTAGGTCTAAAAGATATATGGTTTCCATTTCATCATTGCATGTTTTGTAAAACAATACACATTTGGCCCATATTGTGTATACAGTATAAACCAATGTCTGAGTCTGCAAAAGCACTTTCCATTGATCTATTTTGATATAAACTGAACCTGTTTAGCCAGATTTTATGATTCTTCCTGGTTTTATCTCTGAAGACCGGTGACCGGCTTGTCCCAACGGCAAGAACATCATCCAGGGTCAGCTGTCACAGGCTTATTCCTTCCTAGCGCTGAAAAGTGATGAGAAATATTTTGTTTAGTTCAGCAGGTTCCACTCAAACTGAACTTCAGGAGATATCTCAACCAGGGCTTGAATTAAGGATCCAGAAGGGCAAGGTGACTTGTTTAGGATAAAATAAAATAAAACTGTTAGCAAACTGCTTATCCACTAGAGAGCCTGTGTAGGAGAATGTGTTAAAGTAAGTTTTAAGCTCATTAACCTGTCTGTATTCTGTGCGTGTTTTTGTCCCTTCTGTTACTGTTACTTGTCATTTAGCCATTGAAGAAGATCCTGCTAGGATCGAAACGTCAGGCCAACTTACTTTTACACATTGTTTAGGACAAATTAGAAATTTCCTTGGACACTCATTGAATAGCCAGGGCACTACAGCAATGTTTCAGTTTTCAGTTGGCAGTATGGCAATCGTGTCATTTCTGTCGCTGCGCCTTCTCCCATTTCACGTTCGTGACTCTCCCTCCCTTTGTATTTTCAAGAGACAACTTAAAACATTTCTGTTTGATTCCTAGTTTCTTTTTATCCTTGGTTTCCTTTGTCTCTTTCCTACGTTGGAAAGCACTGTAAAATGCTGTATTAAGTGCTATATAAATGTTATTTATTATTATTTGGCTAGGCTGGAGTGCATATTCTAACACACATGTCACTTTGGAATCCTGATCAAGATCATTATGAGAACACCTTCAGCTGCTTGACTAAAGGAGCAAGGCAGACATTGCTGTCAACAATGGATAATTGATAAGGTCATTATAGCCAGTGGTAGGGCCTATGACAGCAATTTGCTGTTGGTGCCATCACTTAATTCAAACCCTGATCCCAATGTATTAACAGACTCTGAAAAAAATGTTCAAGCGATATTGCATGTGCTACTGTTGATTTGCTAAGAATTGTAAATCTATAAAGGCTATGTAAAGGCTCATCAAGATTTGGAAACGGCAGGCTGTTTGGAACAATATCTACAACAACCTAAAAGAAAGCTTCCCGAAATGCCAGATATACTGTTCACCACCAAAGGATACCCAGTCCAGTTTAAGAATATGCATAGGTTTAATACATGTGTTTTACATGTAATGGGTATACAGTACTTAGTTTCATGAGACAAGCTTGAAATTTATTTTTTCGGGAAAGAGCAACAAGTACAACTTACCATATTCCTGTGAAGTCATTGCTGTTGCGATTATACAGTACTGTATGGACGAATCAGAAGATCTATTTCTGCTTGACAGGGTTTCTTGCATGATGAACTGTTACCTCATCTGGCCATTGGAGTCCATTGGAGTCCATTGGCATTTCCCTCAGGACTTCAAAGTCTGTTGCACAGACTGTTTTGACCTCAAAACATCAACTTGCTCTGAAAATTGACAAGAACAACAGAATATATATGACAGTGAGTAGGCTGCAATCTCTTCATGCATATATCAGGAGCACATTATGGAAATAAAATTTTGCTCTTTCTTAACACCAATTTCTTCCACTCTTTGCAAAGAATAACATAAGATCTGATCACCATGAACATTAATCGAGCAAGAATATCAACCACAACCACTGAGAATAACTTTGATACAGTAAATTTTTGGTAAATTTTCTGGATTCATTGCCAACCAGCTAGTTTGTAAGCTTTGACCAGTCTGCCTGGTCTTGGCTGCATAACTCAAAATTCATTGGGAAGGAAAAAGTGATCAGATATGCTCAAAAATACAATTTTAGTATGTACAATACACATAATTTTGAGTACACAGTTTATAACAGTATTTTTGGACGCAAAAAAAACCCAATTAAACCTTCTGAGAAGTATTGTGCAATAAAATTATCAGTGAAAATGTTACCCTGCAATTTTTTCCTTATTTTGAATGCTCATATGTAATTCTTCATTGCAATCATGACGTATCTTCCTGCCCTATGATAATGGGGCACACTTCCAACAAAACCATATGCCTAAGCTGTCGGGTCCAAACATACACAGTAAGATACACTGTCTGTACAATTTTCTGCCCCACCTGGCCTAGCTAACTTGATCTGCCCTTTATTTTCTCAAAATTTTCTTAGGTAATTCTGCACCATGTATCCCCTATCAGATATGACATTGTGGGTCACACGAGTCCATTGGAGTTCACTTTACTGTAATGTATACAAAGTTTACATACAAGGATAATGCTAGCATCCCATCTGCACTCTATAGGCTTAGTTTATAGCAATGTTTTAGGCTGCATACTAGTAGAAGCTTACTAATTAGTAGTAGTATCGCGTAAGTTTTTTTTTTTAAGCCAATGTTCAGTTCTTAAAGTTCAATTATACAAAGTGATAATATGTTAATACTTTCACAATAATTTCTCACTCTTTCAATTTAATAAAAAGAGCACCTTCAAGGCTTCAAGAAAGTAAAATTACTAGTCAAATTGTCAATCGTTTCCCCTGTTGTGAGATTTGAAGGAACTGTAGTATGCGATGCCCAGATTATGTTCAGATTTGTTCTTGGAATCAAACTTTCAAAATAATAATGAGAGGACAAAGTGAAATTATTGGTCAAAGAGAGCGAAAGTTCGCTCACAAATTGTAAATTGGAACTAAACTTCGGAAACCTGGATATTTTTATTTACTTAATTCCCGATATTGAATGTTTAATCCTGGCAGATTCCAGCAGAAACTGTTTGACTACCACGAATATAGATCCCTTATCAAAGCTAATGTATAGCCTACTGTCGGATTAGCTTAACTTAACCAAACCAACCATCATCGATAAAATTGTTAAGCATGGAAAAAATCGTTGGTTCGACAGTTTCACTTTAACTTAAATGCAGCTAGTGCTTTAATTATTAAAGCCATCTCAAGTAGCATAGTTTGCATTTACCTGCAATGAACAATGTATTTCCATTTCCCTAGCTACCAATACAAAATTACATCCAGTACTAAGTTGCCATTATTCAACATAACACCAAACATATAGATGAACAATGGGCTGGACATATAATCTTTCTATCGTGATTTAGTAAAACTTCATCAGATCACCCTTCCTTTATGTATATTTGCGTTGGATTGGTTTGGCAGTTGAGGAAGAGAGTTATAAGGGAGCACGTAAAGAGAGAGGAGGAATAAGGAGCAGAAAGACATTTCAACTGTTCACGTCTTAATTTGTACTTGTTGTGTAATATATGTACAGGACCCCGTCACAAATGGTGGAAGTGCGGGGCACTGATAAGTTGTGAAAATTCAGCAGTTATGTCTTATAAGCTGCGATCAAGAGCCAAATCTTTTGACAATTTAACAACCGCCGTTTAATTTGAGAAATGTATCGTAAAATCACCTGATTGGCCCATAGACAATAGAGCGGCTGTTAATTCTAGAATGGCATCAAGTTTGCACCCTGACTCCTTTTATGGTAAGCAAAGTGAAGATCCGTATCTATGGCTCAATAAATTTAAATCATGGACATTGTTGTCGCAACTTCCTCGAGAGCAAATTGCCGAAGCAATGAATATGTTGCTTGCAGGGAGTGCTAATATCTGGCTAAATTCTCTAATTCAACTGTAACGAAACAAGATCCAGAATTACTCTACGCATCATTTGAAAGTCATTTCAGTTCCATTCATTCAAAATGGCTGCAAGAATATCAACAATGGGACAGGAAGATGGAACCCGGAGAACCGCTGGATTCATTTATTTTGGAAGTCGAACGCCGTTGCAGTAGGCTCAACAAGGTGGATAAAGAAAGAACTGCTGCGCTGGTGAGAGGGTTAACACCACCCCTGAGGATGTTCGTGATCCAATGGAATCCGAAAACCTGGGAGGACGCCGTGTTGGCAGCACGACTGGCAACCGAAGCCCACTCTATCAACAACGCCACAGCGAGTGCAGCGACTACTTGACATTCTGACCAGTACGATAAAAAAACGGACAATTTGGCTCAGCAAATTTATGAACAAAGGAAAGAAATACAAGACCTTACAACGAAGGTGTCGGCAATGTCAACTCAATTGTCGACCCAGCAGATCTCACCCTTGGATAAGGTAACATGTCTAATATGTTCACCGGAAGGTCACACCCCCCCCCCCCCCGCAATGTTATTCTGTTCAAAGTATAATAGACCGAAATAGGCCTACCTGTTGGGAATGTGGAAAAGCGGGTCACATAGCTCCATTTTGTCGTAGTGTAGGATTTGGTTCATATCGGGGTAGAGGGCGGAATCGTGGTACAGGAAGAGGTAGAGGTGGGCCAATGTATTTAAGGCATCAGCTTTTCAATCTCACCACCACAGAAGTTAAGAGGTTGCAACGGATCTTAGTCAGGTTTGATTGATAACTGTAGTGATTGATAGCATGTAGACCTATTATTCTTTCTCTCATTTTTCCTTAATGGTAGGGACACAAGAGGACTGTGCAAAGTCACTGCCTAAAGTTGCACAAAGTTTGTTGTACCAGTAGATTGGGCTTAGCCTACTTGTTAGAAAGTACTTCTCTAACAGAGGTTTGCAGAAATGTTTGATTCGCCTGTGTGTGTCGTCTTTTCAAATAATCGACGGTTAAGAATGCTTTGGACATTTATTTCAATACTGTAGTGTAACAGGATTGAGATTTATGTGGTTAGCTTGTTATCTTTAAAGAGGTTATGAAATGAAAAAAAAATTCTTTATCATCGTATTCTGTACACTCGTAGCTTTCCAATGATACCCAATTTGTGTCAAACGAAGCTTGCATCCTCGAGGAATAAACGATCAAAAATTCGAGAGTAATAAAAACTGTCTAAAAATTGTTGTATTTACGGAAACGCGGCGTGACGTCAGTCGAGGAACTCAGCTCACTTCTGAGACGCTATGTTTACATTCTTAAACGTCTGAGAACACACAACATTACACTGTTGCAGTGCTCCATAGTAATTGAGATTTGGTGTTTGGAGTTTGTTTTTACGTAAATTTATCTCGTAAATGTTAAAAATGCCGAGCCGATATGTGGTATCAGGTTGCTCCACCACAAGTAAAGACGGATTTCTACTGCAAGCTTTTCCAAAAGATGACAGAAATCGAAGAATTTGAACACGACTCGCTCAAAACACTACACATAGACAACGTTACGAGTGCCTGTAGGCCTATACTGTTGCCAAATTACTTGTTATGACCATAGCCTAGGCCTCCTTGATACAGCAAATGACGATTTTTTTTTATGGTTACCTAATATTTCGCACAAATTTTAAAGCCAGTTGGTTTTAGAACAATCAATACTAGATCTGAAAGTTTTCTTTTGTGGTAAAACTGGCGTTGTGTTGTGATTTTACGTAACAGTTGGATGATACAATTACACGGGCTAGCCTGTTATACAACGTCTATTAGTTAGGTCTAGACCCCATGTTACCACTACTAGTACTATAGGGTTGCAATGTACAGAATGTCACATTTTCCTTGCACTGTAAGACACAAAATTCTAGAAGCTTCGCTACGAAGTTAAGTAGCAGGATCATCGACATTCGAGATAATTTAAATCATATGATGGTCTTAATAACGGTGGTTTTGTTTATGCTCAACCGACCAGTTTCGGTTCAGGGTCGTCCAACCGTTCTGCTCGGGGACTTCGATCGGCAGCGACGCGTCTCGGCCACCGGGATCGTTTTACAATTCTTCTGCAAGGGGCTCAATTGATAGGGAAAAACACCGATTTTATCTTCATCACCCTCGAAAACTATTTCCTCCTCTTCTTCCTCAAGAAAATAATTTTCGTCAAAGCTTACAAATGTCCTGAGAGATTTCCTCGGAATTGGAAGATTCGGGAGAAGACATTTTCAATTGATGAGAAGAGTGTTGTGGTTACATGTAGTAAACTGTGTAACGCCGTATCGGTAAACAGCGGGGAGTCGGCTTTGGCTGAAATGGTTCCTTTGATGACGTCAGATGAACTGCGGTGGGCAGCTTTGCTTTTTTTTTTACGATTGGCAGCTCGAGAGTTCTCTGGGGAATACTTTGACAGCGAATTTCTGGCGTTTGAAGCCGTATTTACGGAAAGTTGTGCATGGATGGTGTTGTAGTAATGTAGATAAACCATTCTAAGACATGAAAATTTTTCATTTCATAACCTCTTTAAGTTGAAGGGTCCTCAATAAGGTCTTTATCCTCTCCTGATCTTTTATATTTTACGACTAAACTAGGCCTTAGTTTTGAACCATATGAACTCTAATCATATCAGTTCTAATGTAAAGTTGATAGGCTGCGTGTACAGTTAGGCCTCTAGAGCCAATATGAGCTGTATAATGGAGTATTAAGTTACTTCGAACTACAGTTAGCCTACACTAGCCTAGATATATTCTACTGTATTATAATGTGAGGCAGATGCATGTATACTCTTCTGTTAGGTTACGGTACCTTACCAAGCTTAACAATAACAATTACGGAATCCTGGGCACAGTACTACTACTAGCATACTACTACTAGTAGTAGTAGTAGGCCCTAAGTTAGTGTACTTAACGTTAGGCTAACAGTAAAAGATACTGATATTACTTAATAGGTTGAGGCTTCTGTAACAACAGTGTAAGTTGAAACTGAAAGTTGAAACCGTAAGGAACTGTAAGATGAAACTGAAACCTAGCACAGATTTCTTAATTCTTTATGTAGTAATCAATACTACGGTGTGAAATAACTTACCAGCATGAATGCCGGAATCAATTAAACCCATGCAAAACTGCTACGTTTGAGTTTGGGAATTCACCCAATTTGCCTTCAAAATGACAGCAGTACTACTGATGATATCTCTTAAGGGTTTCATGTCGATGTGCCTTTTAGACCACGCCTACTTAGCGAGACTATGTTCAACCCTCCGAAACCGTGCTCCTTCTAGGCCTAGTTCTTACACCGGTTTTATCACTCGCCCCTCGATATTTTTAAGAAAAGTCATCCAAAAGGAGGTTTGGCACGAAAACCAAACGACTTAACTTATCCACTCTCAACGCCCAGTTCCCTTACATCGAGACTGTTATCGTGATTCATTACGATGTTACGTCAAATGTGTAGGAGTCCCTTGGAAAGTGTGCGGAATCGATACATAATCGTAGCCAAAAAACGAGATGAATGCAGATACATTTACGTCTTCTTTTATACCAGGCAGCTTTAATAGATCGTGTAAACCTTCAGACCTACTGAGTTTATAACTTAGACAACACTGTCACGCAGTTAGAGTATATGAATCATTCCAATCCAATCATAATGTTTCGGGTTGTCTCCAACTCATGGACTTTTAAATGAAATGTAAAAACTTTAAAAAGAAGATGTTTAATTTCATTTCGAACAAGTCAACGTTGTTGCATGAATCAATATTACTTTTTTGTTTACTGTTTTCCACCGTTGGCAATTAAGATTGTAGTGTTTAAGTTACCAGTCGGGTTACATGGGGATATCAGAAAATATGAAAACGATCAATGAGCGGTTTGTATAAGCCAGTACTCATGAAACACTTATGGGTTATACGAACAACCAGCCGAACGACAGTACAGCTTCATCAGCACGATTTGCGTGGGGATAATCGAAACATAAAAAAGATTCAATTTGTCACCTTAGCGGTCGAAAGTCCCACAAACATGTCTGGATTGATCAATATTACCTTCGTCGTAGGTAGTTCATTAAAAATAACGACTTAAGCGTGGTTACATCGAAAAAGTGGCGAGAGCAAATAAATGTTCTTTAATAATGATTAATCATGCCAATTTGGCATGTTCGGCGCGGTGGCCAAGTGGCTAAGGCGTCGGTCTCGTAAACCGAAGATCGAGGGTTCGACCCCCTCTCGCGCCTGGAACTTTCAAGCCTTTTTTTTCTTTTTCCCCCTTAGCACAGTATTTTTTCAATCGCTCAGCCTTTACTTTTATTACTGTTTATGAGACTATAGGTTGTTACCTACTCAGCTTGGAGTTCCCTCATAGGAATTGTAAACACTCCAACAAGTACTAAAACTGTTTGGTTACGTAATAATATTGCGTATAGCGTGACAGTTTTGCTTACAGCTTTA
>KN892146.1:12204-25914 GCA_000934455.1 Apostichopus parvimensis
TTCATGAATATATCATTATGATTTGTTTCATGAATGGATCATTGTGATTGGTTTCATGAATATATCATTATGATTTGTTTCATGAATGGATGATTTTGATTGGTTTCATAAATATGATCATTGTGATTCTCTTCGTGATTGGATCATTGTGATTGGCATCGTGAATAAGATCGTGATCGGTTTTGTGAATTAGATCATTGTGATTAGTTTTGTGAACGGATCATTGTGATTGCATTCATGAGTGGATCATTCTGATTGGTTTGTGATCGGATCATTCTGATTCTTTTCATGAATAGACCATTATGATTAGTTTCACGATGTAGATCATTGTGGTTCGTTTTGAGAATTAGATCATTATGATATTCATTTTCTGAATAAGATCATCATGAATTCGTTTTGTGAATGGATCATTGTGAATTTGTTTCAAGAATACGATCATTGTGATTTGTTTCATGAAAAGATCATTGTGATTGGCTTCATGAATGGATCATTGTGATTTGTTTCATGAATTGATCTTTCTGATTCTATCCATGAATATGATCATGATTCCTGTCATAAATAGACCATTATGATTAGGTTCATGATGTTGATCATTGTGGTTCGTTTTGTGAACTAGATCATTGTGATTCATTTTCTGAATAAGATCATGAATTCGTTTTGTGAATAAGATCATTGTGAATTTGTTTCAAGAATACGATCATTGTGATTTGTTTCATGAAAAGATCATTGTGATTGGTTTCGTGAATGGATCATGTGGTTTGTTTCATTCATGGATCATTCTGATTCTTTTCATGAATATGATCATGATTCCTTTCATGAATAGACCATTATGATTTGGTTCATGATGTTGATCATTGTGATTAATTTTCTGAATAAGATCATCGTGAATTCATCTTATGAATGGATCATTGTGAATTCGTTACATGAAAAGATCATTCTGATTGGTTTTGTGAATGGATCATTCTGATTCTTTTCATGAATATGATAGTAATTCCTTTCGTGAATAGACCCATTGTGATTAGTTTCATGAAGTAGATCATTGTGGTTTGTTTTATGAATTAGATCATTGTGATTCATTTTCTGAATAAGATTATTGTGAATTCATTTTGTGAATGGATCATTGGTTCGTTTCATGAATAGATCATTGTGATTGGCTTCATGAATATGTGCCATGATTCATTTTGTTAATAAGATCATTGTGATTGGTTTCATGATGTAGATCATTGTGGTTCGTTTTGTGAATTAGATCATTGTAAATTCATTTCATGAATGGATCATTGTGATTTGAACTCATGAATAGATCTTTGTGATTTGATTCATGAATAGATCATTGTGATTGGTTGAGGGGATAAGATCAGTTTGATTTGTTACATGAATGGATCATTGTGATTCATTTAGTGAATACATCATTGTGATTTGTTTAATGAATAGATCATTGTTGTAGCTAGGGTCAATCTAGGCTGAGCATCGATGTTTGTATGAACAGTAACATACTTTGTTCAAGTATGAAAGATATGTTGTGCATTACACTAGATGGAATAGAACTAATAAGGTATTCTGATTGCAAGACTGTTTACTTGGCAAACATTGCTGTAGTAAATAACCATTTGCATTGCCATTGGCTTGGTAAGCAGTTGAATTTAGGAAAGTCTGTGGTTTCAAAAGTCAGATTCAAAGTTCACTGAATAATAATCAGGTTGGTCAATACATTCACTCATTTTCTATTAACAGCTTTGAACCTGCTACAGGTAGTATTGTTTTGTCATTAACAATCTGTTGTTCTTTTAGCATTGTTTCATGAAAAGTGACCACTCGACAATCTATGAATGCATTCCACCCTAAACCTACAAGAAATATCCTATTAAAATAAGATGCAGAATGGTTAACACAGAAATGGATGATAATGATACAAAATCATATGTGTAAGAATTATCTCAGTCACCCAACCTTGTGCTCTCTTTTGATTGGTAGATGCTCTTGTTGGGAGGGATTTGTGTCAGACCAATCAAATTCATCATCCTGCTACGACAAGAACGAATGTGAAGTCGTAAGTGCTCTATAGTCCACTTACAAAAGTGGCAATATTTTTAAATTTTTTCCAGTAAGTTTGCATAGCTTTAATTTATTACAGCTCTGCATCATATTTGGCCCAAATTAGAAACATCCGAACACTAAGCTAAAACTCTGACCCTACTAGGCGACAACTTTGATGATGTGAACACTGAGTAAATGGTTAATCCAACGTTGCAGTGACAATCCTGAATGAATGTTCTCCACATTACCAACATACCAAGCATAAAGAAAATTACGAAGCTTACTCTAGCACTAGACAATTTGTTACTGTAAAAGTGAAATCATTTTCGGAAAGCTGTCAGTGTATAGGCTACATGTGCTAATGAGATGAAATAAGTCTTAACTCTTAAAATGGTCGTTTGTGTTGTACTACTCTGCAAAGTCACAATTAATTGTTTTACAGAGATGTCATGTATTATGACATGATACCCCTGCTTTGGTGCTTAACTCAAATTTGAAAAACCTCCCAGATATCTAGCCCTGGGGGAATTGAGTCTACCTCAAGAAGCCACAACACTTGCACAAACTGGTTATGTGGGAAAAGGATAAAACTGTGTTGGTTAGGTTGATAAAATATTTGTTGGCATCATCTTTGATTGTATAATCCTTACTTTGGGATGTTTAATTCAGGGATAGGTTGCCATTGACTATAGAAATCAAACATTCGGCAGACTACAAGAGGTATTAAAGGACTCAAGCAGTTGTTTTATAATGATTTCTTCATCACCTAATGCACAGTCACTTTAGTTGAGTATCTTTCAGAGATTTTACAATGAATTTGATTGGCTGAAGCCTTCTGCTGCTGAAGACAACTCCTTTGATTCTTGGCACTTTCTCCGAGGAATGCAACCACATGTATAGCAGGTCAGTACGAATGCATAAGTGTTTCAAAACTTAGCCATTATTGTTGAGACTCTTTTTTTAAGGCAACCCTTATGTATATTTGAGGTCCGGTTTACTGCTAATATTTCCATTGTCAATGGCAACCTTTTTCATAAATAGTCTGCTTCAAGGATGGACTTTTTTCTTCTTTTTTAAGACTTTTCTCTTAAACTGTAGTTGCAAACAAGAAATTAATTTGGCACAAGCATGAAATATAACTTTTGAGAACTAAAGAAATTGTGAGCAATCATCATGACGTGATAACACCGATAGTCTGAAACAAAAAGAATGTACTTACATCAAGACTCCAGTCAACCTTTCAAGATTCCAGCATCTTTTCTGTTGTTTTATGCCTCTTTCTTTAGCAGTGAGAATCACACTGATGTCCAAGCTTTCAAAGAAAGCAATGATCTATAAAAATTACCTTTATTCTTAGTCCTTCCGGATGAACAAAAGGTATCTATGTGATGGTGATGAATTCTATATGTGTGTGTGTGTGTGATGCCTCGTCTTGTAGATGTGATAACTCACCATGCATTAACTTACATACTCGGTATGTAGATGCCCCTTGTTTTTATCTCAACGATGGAATAAGCTTGATGTTGAGTAGGACCAGAAGAAAAAAATGATCTTGAAACTAGGTTATTCCCATAAACAAAATCACAGATAATTCTCCCTCCGCCCAATGCTGTAAACATATACTTTCTTTTCAAATATGTTCTCAAAAAGGAAATGTTGATTCTTTGTCTTCAGGAAGCAGCGGTGTATTTGGGTCAATTTCAACTTCCGGCCGATGGTAGCTGCATCAATACAACCTCGTACGTGGATGAGAAGCGATGAAGATGGGCGATACAGTTCCATAGAAGCGATGAAGATGGGCGATGCAGTTCCATAGAAGCGATGAAGATGGGCGATGCAGTTCCATGTAATTACTTAAGACAAACTGAGGTGGTGTCTCTTGTAACAATTTAAAAAAGGTGGCATGTGTAATGAATCAAACTTCTAAAAATGTAGTGCGGCTCTCATTGGTTGACTTAATACAGGTGATATGGGGGGAGGGAGGGAGGAATTCTGGAAAATAGGGGTTGGATTCGAATCAAATTTGGGATAAAATGTTTCTTTACACACGACCTTGCACATAATTGTTACACGAGACACCATCACAGGAAGGCCAGTTAGAATATGGTATTGGTGTGTATTTGGGTCAATTTCACCTTCTGGCCGATGGGAGCTGTGTCCATACAACCTCGTACGTGGATGAGAAGAGAAGCGATGAAGATGGGCGATGCAGTTCCATGTAATTACTTAAGACAAACTGAGGTGGTGTCTCTTGTAACAATTTAAAAAAGGTGGCATGTGTAAGGAATCAAACTTCTAAAAATGTAGTGCGGCTCTCATTGGTTGACTTAATACAGGTGATATGGAGGGAGGGAGGGAGGAATTCTGGAAAATAGGGGTTGGATTCGAATCAAATTTGGGATAAAATGTTTCTTTACACATGACCTTGCACATAATTGTTACACGAGACACCATCACAGGAAGGCCAGTTTGAATATGGTATTGGTGTGGTTTTATCATCTTACTTCTGGCAGACCCCCCGTACGACCAAAAATTATATCCATCAAAACTTACTGATGCAAATATCTCCCACTAAAGAAGGGAAATGCAATATCGATATTCATATCGTTACACTGTCATTAAAATTCCGTTCTGAATTGTTCGTATGTGTCAGTAAAAGCAAACTGTACCCAACGCTGCTTTTCTTTACAAATCCTTCTGCAGTGTTATTTGCCAGTAATATTATGGTGACATCACACCATTGCATATTTTTTAGTTTTAAAAATTCATTGAAATGAGTGACTTGCATTCCCAGAACTTTGTATTTATGGGAGAGTATGAAAAACTTGAAAAACAAAGTTACCAAATGAAAAGTGCCTTTGGCACTGAACTGTTTTGTTAAATGTCCGTTCGTCGACGTTGACATACCTTATAAAGATCTTGATTTGAACTTTGGGAATTTATGACATTTGTGAAAGTGTTTAAAATGAAAGGAATATGGGGCAAAAGTTCAAGAAAGGTAGTCACTCATTTCACTGAATTTTAAAGATGTTAAGCAGCTTTTTGCATTTTTGGTCTCAAATTTAACGGCAGTCTTATACAGACCTTTGGAGTCTTACTTTAAACTTTGGTTTCCAAATTGTTAATATAATATAATAGCCAAGTGCTTGAGGATTGCTTTAGTCCTCGAAGTAATGCAGCCTGATATGCTTCGTCGTACAAATTGTACCGCATGCAACGGCAAACATGACCAGAAAACATAAAATAAAATGTAAAGTTTTACATTAAAATAAAATTTGGACCAGTCAAGCTGATAATTTCCTTTATCACCTTACGTTCGAACCTAAACTCCTGCCTATATATAGTTTACGACTATGAATGCAAAAAGCTGCTTTATGTAAAAGGTAGATGTTGTAAGAGTAGATTGAGAGGATGTTATCCCACGAAATAGCCAACTTTAAAGGGAGCTCACACCCAAAAATTTCAAAACAAACGAATACTAACGATGCAGAATCGGTGTCATTGGCCGAGGAAATGTCTAATGTTTGCTGGCAGAGAGCCGTTCCTTCCAAAACAACCAAAATTATTCTTGCTGGTAAAAGGCTGTTGATTGTAGAAAGTGAGCAATTTTGGCAATATAAAAAATGGGGATAATGCATTCTCTCTACTAGTCCTAGTTCATGTACCTCATAGAACCCCCCACCCCCACCCCCCTTCTACTGGAGTGACACCTCTCCCTTCCTCTTTTACGATTTGTTCTGAGGGTTATACTTGCCCTTATTGCAAATCTTGTTTTCAAGGAGGAAGGAGGGCTGTCACTCCTTATGGAAAGGAGGTTACTCTTTATGTTTCTTTTTTTTTGCTTTTTATTTTTTTCTTTTTCCTTTTGCCAGCCTTGCCTTCAGTGGGGATTGAACCACCAATCTCTGACTTGGCAATTTTTTTTGGATCCACTGCACCAAAAGAGGGGACAGCTTTTTCACTTCTTGAAACATATACTTAAAGATCCACTTCTTCATTTAAATAATAAAAGTTGCCCCTCACTTCAAGATTGTGAGATGTCCAGGGAGTGGGAGGTGGATGGAACCTCCTCCGGGTGAAGGGGGGTGAGGGGGCTCTCACCCGGAGGAGGGAGCCTTTCACCCGGAGGGGGAGGGGAGGGCTTTCACCCGGAGGGGGAGGGCTTTCACCCGGAGGGGGAGGGCTTTCACCCGGAGGGGAGGTGGATGGGACCTTTCACCAGGAGCTGCTCTTTCATGCAGACTCCTTTTGCTCCCATCCACAGGAGGGATCGAACCGATTACAGAAGAACTTGTTCTCCAATGGCACTACCAACTGTGCCACTTCGGTTCCTAATGATTATAAAGTCATTTTTGCTTTTATACTTCCTACCTGCTCCAAAGAAGAGAAAAGGAAAATGGTTTGGCTGGGGTTTGAACTCCCAGACATGATTTACCTCATGATCCATAGTCCATAGCCCTGACCACTGTGCTATGACACCTTCTTGGAAGTACTTGTTTGTTTCTAATACTTAAACCTAAGGATGCAGGAAAGTTAAAAGCAAACAGAATATGAACATGCTTTCCAACTGGAAATTTTTGGGTTTTTGTCATTTGTATTTGAATCTTTAGGATGAAAAAGATAAGTGAAAAATGGAAACTGTTTAACCAGTTTGAATTATGCACTGAGCTACAATAGCATTTGGAAATTATTGAACTACTTGCTATATTGGAAACTGAGGATGATAGGCAGTGTACAGAACTTTGGATGAATAGCAGTTAGCAGAAATCAATTCATTTGCTCCTTTTGACACAGAGAAAAATGGAAATGACAGGAAATTTTCTACCTGTTTTTTTTGGGGTACAAATTTATCCCCAGCATGTAAAGAAGGCAACATGATGTGGCCTATTTTGGCAAAAACTGTGGTACTACAATTCTATCCTTAACTTGTCAGAACAGCAAAGTGCTGAGGTCTATTTTAGGCAACAGAATACTAAAAGAATATTTCCAAGAGGTGTCATACAGGTGCCACAGTACAGATGTTACTGTAATGAATTTGCAAGGCCTTTTCTCTTCTATGGAGGAAGGATTATATTGATCAAAAATATGGACAAAGTATGCAAATAAGGAAGTATTATACAGTGAAGTGTTGGCACTGTGGCCACCATTTATTGATATCTCCATTAATTTCACAAATATACAAAAAACTGCATATACATTATCCTTAGCTTGGATTTTCCATTATTCAGTCTTTTTGAGGGAAGGTGATGGGTGTGGTAGCAAAGGGTCTAAGGAAGGGTTAATACTGATAGTTGCACATCCCAGAACATTCCAAGTATTACAATTAAAACAAAGTCCCAGAAGGCAGCAGACATGATATATTTAGAAGGTATTTTTACGACTAGATATATTAAAAATTTATAGTGTGATCTTTAAGGCAAACGAATGACTATGGAAACTAGCAAATTATTGGAAAAGGGAATATTAGGAAGTTAACTGTGCCTTATAAATAGCATTTTGTTTTCTTGCCAATTTCCAGCCATTTTACCAAGCCTCTTTTAAGATCCACCCCCAAACTTTGGTTTGCAGCGCCAAGTAGTTAATTATTCTATTCAACTTCAAAGTTCTGTCACCCAGATAATAATACAGATAGGAATCTTTCAAAATTGTCAACTTGACTGGGGGTTCAAGCTTAATGAATTGCATTGTTCTGAGATTTTATAGACCTTACCAATGGCATCAGAATTTAAGAAGCTCATTGCAAAAAGGTCCATCTTTTTTTCATCCCTATCCATTCCCTAACAAATTTGAATACAGTGTGAGTTAAGAAAATATGCATATCATATGCATGCAATTTCTGAAGACAAATTTCCACAATTTTGATGACAATAACAAAGACAAAATTTTTCTTTATTTTTTTCAGACAATAACTTGAGAAATGTGCCAGGAGATAAAAGGATGTATTGTCTGCAGCAGAAGTCTTCAGCAGTTTTGAGGGCAAACAAATGGGAAGATTCTGATCTGAATTATAGTCAATGTCGCATAATTGAAACCGAATAATGCTTGCCATATATCTTTGATATGCTGTCTATTTACCGATGCAATACTATCGTAGACACAACATCCTAACCTACATATCCTATTGCTTTTGGAATGAACAGATTACAGCCCCTAATAAACACCTATACCAATTCTAAACAAAGCCTAAAAACTAAATTAGTCCAATTTTCTGGAGTAATTAAAGGTTTAGCGGGTCAAAATAGGTTACATTCAATCGAACATATCTGAGATAGGAACGAGATATGGTGATGGGAATTTTCAACTAACTCTGTGAATTTTGTTTTCTTCAATAAGTTTTACATTATTTGCCAGCAAAATATTCCTATAAATGGAGAGGCAGACTAGGACTCAAATCTTTTGTTCCATTTAATATTCAAAGGGTACATTTATGAATCTATTTATAACGGTGGTCGGGATGGAAAAGGGGTTCAAGACCAAAACAATATCTGGTTTAAGCCAATTATTATGCGGTTAAAGGATGAGAGAGTAATTTGAGGGTGTCTGCAGCACAAAGACTTGTTAAAACAAACCCCTTCGGCAGTCATAGCTCACAGTAACTTACTTTGCACAATACAAATGCTTGGTTCTTTGAACTAAACCTCCATTTCTTTAGGCAGGTTTATATTAGAATAGTTGTACAGGAATCTACTTTACCTGAGTAAAGAAAAAAACAAATTGTATATTTTAGAGGGAGGAAATTGTCATGTTAACATGTATTATACAAATGAAATAAACTTGCACTTATAATGAATAAACAGCCACACAATATGGTCTCAATTGCATATGTTCCCTGTTAGGATAACGGAGGATGTGGACACATTTGTACCAATTACCCGGGCGGTTATAACTGTTCCTGCAGCCTCAACTTTAAGCTTGGAATTGATCAACATGCTTGCAGACGTAAGTACAGACCCAGAATTTACAATCAGTTTCTCCTCTCCCAATGTCCGTATGTTTGCCTCACGATTCGGATACAATTTAACACTGAGACTGTTGCAGCTTTACAGTTCAGTGATAACCCCTTTTTGTCTATCAAAATCTACTGTACCAATGAAACATTTAAAAATCATAGAACATTGTAAATAGAAACCTACTAGTCCCCCTTCTTTTTTGGACAATGGCATTTCTGCCAACTCTCATGGTTTCACTGTGAGGTAGGTGGTGGGGGGAGGGGGGGTCTATAATTGTACAGCTATTTACCATACTTCAGACAGATGTATACTTTGAGACTATTTCATACAAATGATTTTGCTGTTCTTCTTTCATTTTTAACAGCCTGTCCGACATGTGAAAACTTTGAAGAGATGCAGCGGCTTATACTAGAGCTGACATACGAACTGAACATGGTCAAAGATGAAATAACTAGGCTGCACCAGACTAATATTATATATGAAAATAGGGTAAGTTAGGGCATTGACCCTGTACGGCAGTAATCAAGCATAGCATAGCATGTATATCAGGTAGTGTCTTGAGAGACACATCTATGTTAAGCCCTTATGTTAGAGTTTACAGTGATAGATAGCAACTGGGTGGAAGTGAACATACTTGGAACTTGATTTGGCTCCCCCCCCCCCCCCTCTCACTTCTGCAAATTTAGCTACATCTATGTTGTAACGTTGTCAAAATACAAATAAGTTAGAGGGTATGCTAAGCTTAAGCTAAGATGACAGCTCCTGTAAAAAGCTAGCCAAATGTGTAATAGGCATCCACCCACTCCAGACAGTAGAATGGACAGTAAATTACAATTTGGGGAACATGCTGAGACTCCTAAATACCTCTACCTTTTCAGGAAACTATTCTTAGTTTATTTGTCCTTTGTTGTTTTATTTGATTGTAGCAAATGTGGCTATCAATCAGATCGGTGCATTTTCCTTTATCACAAGAACAGTTCTTCAATGTCCCCCCCCCCCATTTAAAGTGAATCAGTCCACATCCAATTGTTTTTTGACTATAGCATGGCTGCTAGACAGTGGCAAACATAACATTCCTACTCCCCTAACCCCTCAAAAGACCTATACAAGCCTTTCATCTTGGATTTTGATATGTTGCATCCATGCTCTTCCATAGATACGACAAATGGAAGACACCAAATCATCTCAGATGCAGCTGTTATCGTCCACTCTTAGCGCCATCAATGCTCACTAACAACAACCAGGAGAGGTTAATATCGAGAGGGGGGAATTGGGAAGAAACGATGATCATGTGAGCAGAACTCGTTAAATGTGGAAGAGAAATGGATTACAACCGATGCTACTTCTGAAGGGCAAAGTACTTTATATATATCACAACCAAAGACAACAAAGGATTTGTTGCATCCACATACTGTTATCAAGAAAGATATCATCTTGGATCAATTTTCCTGCTTCCACTTTTGCTACTGAGAAACCGCCTGCATTATAGAAACTATCATCATGTCTACTTAATACAAGATGTACAGTAAACAAAGTACAACTTCTTATTTGATGTCCAATGGAAATAACAACATGATTAGCTAAAGCTAATTGTAGCTAATTGTAGCTATGTGTCATCAGCAGCTATGTTTTATCTTGGAATACAAAAACCAGTATCAATATTGGTGTTTTATTTTTTGGTATCATGAATTTCCATTGCAGCTATTCATAAATCAGTGAGGCAACAAATTGTAGTCTTGGATAAATTTGAAAGCAGGTTTTGAAAATGCAAGAATTCTACTACATGATCATGGAGATGCTTTAAGGTCACAGTGCAAATTTTTTACGAGATATATGTGTGCTAGATACGTGGTTGGTATAGATCAAAACATTTGTGTAGAATCTTACATATGCAACAATTGGTTGTAACGTTGTTTGATAGCGGTAACGTATGTTTTTATTATCTTTGAAAACTTATGTATTATAGTTTTGTTTATTTTTCATCAACTATCATTAAGGACTAATAAAATTAATTTCATTTTAGAATAACCTTTGAGATTATTGTAAATCCATGTGTTAGCTGCTTTATTAGACTCATCTAGAAGTATGCCCAGCCAATTATTTATTTTATTTTGTTTTTTTTTTGTGGCGGTTGGGTAGTAGTGAGTAATGCACCAAGATTCCTGACAAATTTCTTTCTTTCCTTTTTTTTAAAAACTTTTTGGTCATTTCAGATCTCCTGTTTCATGCATATTTGGTCACAAGGATATGATGCATACCCAATTTCACAGTTTTGAATCACATCATTAGCATTGAAATTGTTGTTCAACTGATCTAATGAAATCAATACTTAAGATGATTAGGGACAATTGAAGAAACTTTCTTGAAATCCCCGCCATTGATAATTGAAATGCTGCAACCCACAGGGGACGAATCCATATTTTTACCCCTTTTTTCATTTCTTTAAAAAAATAATTCATTTATGTTGTAATTTAATGTCGTGCCTATTTAATTTTATTTGATGTTAGTTCAATTTTTTCCAGTTGTAACTTTAACCTCGCCTTACATTTTGTTTACAGTTTGTTTACATTTTGTTTACTAGACATGACAGGGCAACAATTCACATTTTTTATTACATCACATGGGTTTTCCAGAATTTGTGGCAAATGGTTATAGGAGCAAATGTTATGCCTTGTTTATTTATACACTTGGTCAGTGAAACAGTCCAATTTGTGTTTTAGGATTAGAGGAAATGTCATGCTTTGTTTATGCAAACATTAGGTGGGTGATACAAATTGTGATTTAGATTTAAGGACAATAAGCAGATAGGGGTTTGGGGATACATTTTACCTTGGGATGTTTTATTTAGTTGATATTCTGTACACTATTTAGTGGTATTGTGCATTAGAGATATCATATTAAAACAGCTAATCATGTTTGTATATTGTAACCTTTCTGTGCCTAGCAGATACTTGAACACACATAATATGTTTGATTAGGGTCACAGGTGTGCGTTAAACCTCAGGAAAGCCAGTTTGCTATGTCCGTTTATAGTTTTTAAACTCCATTTTGTCTTCAAGGTATCACATTCTGTTACTTACAAATTCAAAGGATCGAGCATTAAACAATTCCAAAACTGCTAGTTAAGAGTGGCCAAATGATAAATATTGCAAGGATATGCATTAATGTAGTATTAGTGTATATAGATTGTCACAAGCCAGTGCAATGCCTAATCGCCTAATCTGCGTAGAAAAGTATCGTCATAGACTTATTAGCGCCATTAACAGCCGATTGCACCTCTCCCAAGAAATACTCCAAACAATGTAGAACAAAGCAGCAGCAATTAAAATTTTAAACATAAAAAACTGAGGTAAAAACTTAGTTCAAAAACAAGAAAAGTACCAGTATGACTCCTCCGAGAAATTTCACTTCAAAACTGAAGATTTACACGTTCAATTACCAAAGCTCCTGACTCAGTGGGATGTTACTGATGATACCAAAAATGTTCGGTCCGATGCGTCCATTCAATCTCCTTTGTATGGCAGTGGGGCAGTCCTTCACACTCAATTCTGTTAGAAGAAAGAAGAAAAAAAAGTACGACAAAATGCGGTATAAAATTCAATATTTTCGTTATTTTTAGCTTCGCAAGCCGTCTTCTTTTATAGCTCTATCAAACTTTAATTAATAAATCGATGATTTGTGTCTTTGCAAAATAGCTTTTTCAACGTGGATCTAAATCTAAATTAATTCAGGTTTGAGGTAATTACTTTTAATGTTTCCGGGCAACTGGAAAGCCAAGGAGCATCATGATGGATAAGTTTAAAGGGTTATTGACTTTTGGTATAATTAAAAAATTACATTCAACTAAGAAGATAGTTTGCCAACATCCAGAATTTTGACAACTGCAACAGAAGTGGATATTCAGAAACAAATTTGGACATAAAATACAGACCACAAAATAACATCTTTGCTGATATTGTACTGTTTTGTTTAATTTAATTTAATTTATGGTGAGATGAGGTTTTTTCTTCGTTTTTGTTGATATTATTAAGTTCTAGTTGGAATTTCATGTTAATGTATTTCAAAGTTAATACTCTTGCATAAACAATTTGCTTTATCTATTTGGTAACACATTTTGATGTATTTGTAAATATTTTCAGTAGTGAGGTAGTTGCCATTTTAACTGATTTGCATTATATTTATTATTTTATCATTATTAATATTAAACTTTGTTAATATACCACATCTTCTGTCTGTTTCTTCTAATGGATTCCCATTTTCTATCGTAAACTGTTACATCATACCAGTTGACTATAATACCTCAAAACAGCCTAATGTGTATGTCAGAGCTACAAGCCTATAACAACTGTAAGAAGACACAAATGGTCAAATTTAACTCCCTTACAGAACATTTAGGTTGTTAAGATGAAGTATATCAACAAGATGTAAAAACTAGGAATAATTTCAATAACCTCTCTGCTAGACCTCTCCCTAATACAGAGCACAAGGGTAACCATCCAACTGGGGCCTCTCCCTAATACAGAAACCTAGGGTAACCTTCCAACTAGGGCCTCTCCCTAATACAGAAACCTAGGGTAACCTTCCAACTGGGGCCTCTCCCTAATACAGAACACTAGGGTAACCTTCCAAATGGGCCTCTCTCTAACACAGATCACTAGGGTAACCTTCCAACTGGAGCCTCTCCCTAATACAGAGCACTAGGGTAACCTTCCAACTGGGGGCCCCT
>KN892146.1:26787-36793 GCA_000934455.1 Apostichopus parvimensis
ACTGGGGGCCCCTCCCCAATACAGAGCACTAGGGGAACCTTCCAAATGGGGCCTCTCAATAATACAGAGCACTAGGGTAACCTTCCAACTGGAGCCTCTCCCTTAAACAGAACACTAGGGTAACCTTCCAACTGGGGCCTCTCCCTTGTACAGAGCGCTAGGGTAACTTTCCAACTGGGGACCCTCCCTAATACAGAGCGCTAGGGTAACTTTCCAACTAGGGCCTCTCCCTTATACAGAATGCGCTAGGGTAACTTTCCAACTAGGGCCTCTCCCTTATACAGAATCCTAAGGTAACCTTCCAACTGGAGCCTCTCCCCAATACAGAGCACTAGGGTAACCTTCCAACTGGGGCCTCTCCCTAATAAGAGCACTAGGGTAACCTTCCAACTGGGGCCTCTCCCTAATACACAAACCAAGGGTAACCTTCCAACTAGGGCCTCTCCCTAATAAGAACACTAGGGTAACCTTCCAACTGGGGACCCTCCCTAATACAGAGCACTAGGGTAACCTTCCAACTAGGGCCTCTCCCTTATACAGAGCACTAGGGTAACCTTCCAACTAGGGCCTCTCTGGGGGCCTCTCCCTTATACAGAACACTAGGGTAACCTTCCAACTGGGGGCCCCTCCCCAATACAGAACACTAGAGTAACCTTCCAACTGGGGGCCTCTCCCTAATACAGAGCACTAGGGTAACCTTCCAACTGGGGGCCCCTCCCCAATACAGAACACTAGAGTAACCTTCCAACTGGGGCTGGTCCCTAATACAGAGCACTAGGGTAACCTTCCAACTGGGGCCTCTCCCTAATACAGAGCACTAGGGTAACCTTCCAACTGGGGCCTCTCCCTAATACAGAGCACTAGGGTAACCTTCTAACTGGTTCCCCATCACTACCTATACAGTCACTATATGGAAGATTATTTGGAAGAAAACAAAATTGCAAAGCAACTCTATCCATAATGTGCGGGCATTTAATTAATGATGTCATCCAAGGTGGAACTTTGCACCCAATCCACAGGCCCCAACACCTAATTGTATACCTTCCCCATGTCAAGTGTACATCTGTTATGCTAAAATATGCAATCACAAGTAGGCCACCCGCCATTCTTTTTTTTCTTTTCGGTCATTCAGTGAAATTAAGTTGATTTATGGTTGGATATAAAAAAATACTTCGCTCTGATATTATAAGGTGCCGTAGGATTCATGAATAAGGACTTTGTCAACCTCCCAGCCACAGAAACTTTGATGGGGCTGTACAGTGTTCCTTTCTGCCTATACACACACTGGTTAACAAATGTGTACATCAAACAATTAATTGTTTACGTGTATGTTATATGAGAGGCCCTGGTCGATTCCTGGTGTACAATATGGTTCCTTCGACTACCTTGGCTAACATCGTACCTTGTTGACCTTGCATTCATTTTCACACAAACAAAAAGTAATACTTCATAAATAAACAAAATGAAACTTACTTCTCAAGCCCACTATAGATTTTTCACAGCTGATGTCATCATCATTATCGTCTGTCAACTTTCTCCAAATCTGTAATTTTGCCAAATTTCATCTTCAAGTTTGACATACTTTGGTATACGGGTCGATGGTTTGGGGTCGAGGTCCACAATCTTTATTGCATGCTGAAATTGGTTACCAAGGGAACCAACTGTGATGTACTTGGACTGTGAGCTGTATCAGGAATGTGAAAAGAGTATCAGTATGTATATACAAAATCTCACATTGTTTTATATCAAAGTTTGAAAGACTTTCACCATGTGGCTGGGGATACATTGAACCTTACCACATTGCTGTAACTCCCCAAGATTATTATTATTACTATTTTTGTTTTTAATTACTTCAGAAATCTTGTCACTATGATTTCTAATGCATATATATATGAATTTGAGTAGCAGCTTGACAAATTCCATCGTTCCATTTACAAAGTCAGTCTCTGACTTGGGTTGTTAGTTCCAATGAGCAGTGATCAGGTTGTGGTTGGCGAGTCAGCAGTAAGTGAATATAACAAACCTCAGCCTATTACATACCACATAGACTCAGTTAGGTAACAAGGCTATGAAACGATAGTGTTCACACTGGCTCTGAGAAGCAACACACCTCCTTAAAGAGTTAAAATCTGGTCTACCATAAATGCAACAAACAAAATGAGATTCTGTTCAAGAACATTTGATGGTGCTGCAAATGCAGTATAGATATCCTATTAAGGTTAGCTAAGGCTGTTGAGCATTAACTGTCAATCCTGAATCCCTAATCACAACCAATGGCAGGCAAACAGAAGAGAGAGGCACTTTTCAAATAGAGAAAAGAGTAAACTAATACCAAGACTTAAACTGAGCAAAGGAGAGCGACACTTCCAGGCTACCATCCATATTATTGAACCTATATGGTGCAGAGAGAAAGATACAAAGCTTAAATGAGTGTTAAACATTGATACCTTTCAATGTCCCATCCAGGCTACCTTACAGGTTTATATACACACCGTCTTTCCATCATTCAACCGCAAACATTCTCTATTTTGTTAACATTGCCACTTCACATATTTTTTCCATTGGGGTGTCTAAGATTTGTAATTTTCAAAGTCCCTCACCTTATGTTACTTGGAAGCTTCTGAAATGTCACCATGATGGACAGGTCCTTGCTTGTACCGGACACTAAAAAATTGCGGACTTTCTGAAAACCTTCCAGGACGTCTGGGGGCACTTTGACTGGTTGGTCTTTGGTTTTGTTGCATGATTGGCTCTCCATGACTAGATATTTTGGGGGATAAGGACCATCTACTTGAAGACGTTCCCTGGAGAAGAAAACAAGGAAATAAATTAATATATATACCGGAAAAAGCGGTTTGCAAATTCTATTACCGTGGTTCACATCCTGCCAAATCCACTAGCAGTCTGTGTGAAATCCATGAAGTTTTCTCACAAGTATTTTCCTCAAAATTTAGTTGCAGAAATGCAGTACGAAAAAATATTCCAATCTCGATTCTTATGCACAAAGTATAGGCTAGGCTTTGTGTCTCAGCAAAGGCGATTTAAGGTCTAAGCTAAATGTTGAAAAAATCTAAAAAGCTAAAAAAATTTAAGAGACTCTTAAAATCTTGTAAATTGATCTGTCGTATCATTCACGTAACACCCAAATAGCTTCTTCTATCTAAGTGTATTTTTAGAGGGGAAAAAAATTAAAATATTAATTCAATGTGACAATCACTACGTCCAAGCAGCAGATGTCTGTGAACAACAACGGTAATGTAAACATCCTATTTTAGAATAATTCCAAGATACTAAACTAAAATGACACCACCAGACTTTCCAGGACACTTTAAACCAATTGTAAAAGAACTATAGGACACATTTTGCTAGAACAGGATTCAAATTATAGATGTACCGGAATGTTTGTTCTCTGCAATGGAGATCTTAAATATTGTCAAAAAAGTAGTAATCTTCATCATCCTTAAAATTAATCGCATCAAGTCCAAGACCATCTTACCCATTAAAGCATTTCTTATTTACTATCTGAATTTTCAAACTGAGTTGAGGGCAAAGTTAAAAAATAGATTTAACATATCTTTTTAAGCATAAACTAATATGAAAATACAAACAATCACTGCAAAGTAATTAAACAAACACTTCTACAAAATAGCCTAGACGCAGGCCAAACGAAAAACAGTAAGTATCTGAGAGGACTATGGGTAAATTAACCTGTACATAGCTAAAGTAATGCAAAAAAGGTTAAACAAGACACACACAAATAATAAGACAGATAGTACTCAGGAACAAGAAACTCGCACCACACTAGGGTCGCCAACCGTCACTAATTGGCCGTGACATCTAATATATCTTGAGTCTACTCAATGCCTATGTCACAGATTTAAGTTCAATGTCATAAAAAGCTCCTAAACAGTATTTGAGTGTATAACATGAAGAACAAGGGGGGGGGGGGGGTTGCATTGTACTGAAACGGTTATTGTAAACTTGGTAAGAAACAAACTTTTGCTAATCGAGAGAGTTAAACACCATGTCCAATGTCTGGGAGTGACTTTTCTGGCCATCAGGAGGTGTTTTAACTAAAAGAAATCCCTCTGCTAAGCACCAACTATGACAGGCTTGAGCTGGAGTGCAGATTGTCTCATCAAAAGTTGGCAACTCCGCATCTCATTTAAAAGAAACAGACAGCACACAAGGCTACTAAGACAAAAGACAACATGTGTGCTAAGCCATAATGTACACAAGACTAAAGAAACAGACAGAAGACCAGGCTTTTAAGACAACAGGTAGCACATATCCTGAACATAGATTGAATACAAGGCAAAAAAACATACAGCACACAAGGCTATTACCACTACAGACAGCAAAGTGCTATTAAATACACAATGGACACAAGACTAAGAAAATGACAGCACACCAGGCTATTAAAAACAACAGGCAGAACAAATGCTGTATCACAGATTGTACACAAGCTACAGACAGCACACAAAACTCAGAAAATACTAATACATAAAGATATACGATATTTAAAATACATGTTAAGACTTGAAAAAGAACATGAAATACTTGTTGTCTGGATGGCTCTCCTTGTAGTCAAGAAGTGTTTTGTAGTCTTCATATATCCTGTAAACACCAGATGTATCCAAATATTGAGCAGTGAGTATAGAATGTAACACACAACCAGATGGAAGACCTGAACTATGTAGTTCTAGAGACAGAGAGAGAGAAGAATTGGAGGATTAACAGGACAAGATGGCTATTAAAGTAAAAATGTTCATGATATAGGTTATTTTGCATAACAAGCCATTCAGTATCAACCTCAAACAAAGTTGCCTTTTAAATAACTTGTAGCATTTAATGCTTTTGTGAGTTCTATTTCAGACTTGATCTGAAATTAAAAGAATCCATGGAATTCAACTTTGATTCTTGAATCACAAGAATATTAATATAGGCCTGCCACTGCACACCCAGTCTTAGATCAATTGCATTACCATGTCGAGAGAAATCTAACATTGCATAACTCTCTTACGCATCACTATTTTTTTAAAGTACGAACAAGGATATGACGTCATTACCGCACTTTGTGCTGATTAACTAGAGTAGTTAACGCAGTACTATTCACACTAGATTGGATCATGCTTGACATAAATTATACCTGAGCGAGCATAGGCTACGACATGACACAAACCCACAACACAGACGCACATGAGCCCATGTAGTTACGACTCACTTCATTGAATAACCTCTGTCTATCAGTTCCGTAGGCTACATTTTTCATATTCAAAAGTGCGCTGAAAATATTATAATGTGCTTAAACTCATGAACATGGAAATGACAACTAGGACCATTACTAGTAGTAATAGCATTGGTACCAGTTCCACTAATACTACTGAAATTCCATTGGAGAATGCGTGCCATCCTAAAAAATGGTCCACACAGACTACCCTACTTCTCTTAGCTATGTAGGTCGCTAACGTTATCTTGTCGGTTTCTATGGCATGAAGCCATGCTTAATATCTACTTGGTTTCTTCTGTGGGTTAAGAAATTGGGGAAAATTGCCTTTTCTCATGTTGTGAAGACCTATTAGTACAACCAAATGCTTGGCACATCAGCATTTTCAGAGTAGTGACAGCATGGGTATAGAGTATGCTCAGCTGTGTTTACTAAACAAAGTGATTGAATGACGTCACACTACAAGAGTTTTGAATAATTCATGAGTCCGTTTCAGACCGTATCCATCGTTAAAGCATAACGAATATGCATCAATTTGCAATGGTAACTAAAAAATATGGATTATAAGTTACCAGTGTGGCATTTTATATTATTTTGGATGCTCAAAACAGTTGCTAAAACCAATCAGATTATTCTTTGAAAGCATTTACTTACATAATAGCAAACTAAAACCATTACATCCATTGACTCTGGGATCATTTATATGTATAGGTGTTTCTTCCATACCTCACATAGATCACTTATTGTGTCAAATCATAGTTTTCAAGAAGTAAGGCATAGCATTTGCTCTCTGGTTATTTTAATTGTATCGATAACTACCTGATTTTTGATGGTAAGAGCTAGCAGCACATATATCCATAGAGCACATCCTGTCATCTTTAATACTGTCCACATGTAGCAAGGCTTTCGTCAGCACCTCTGTCATTACTGAGACTGCGTTGCTAGGGAAATATTCAAAAAGGAAAGTAAACGCATTTAATAATCAGGTTAACTTTGATTATTTACTTAAGTACAGCTGCCAAAGAGTTTTCCTTTAGCTTTGGTTCATATTTCAACATTGTTCATTTCTTAGAAACAAATCTTGTGCCCATATTTGGTAGTAATTAGTTCTTGGAATTAAAGCAATGGATTCAATGCATTGAAAACTCTGTAGCCATAGCAACAGAGGTGAAAGAAAACAGGTGAAAATTAATGGCCTGAAGCAAATTCAGCAGATTCAATGATAACTGCTGTAATCCAGGCTGAAATATCAAAACTCAGGAAGGAGGAACATGTACCATCACCATGGGAACAGGATGAAAGAAACAGGTGTGTTTCCTGTCTTCTTTCCAGACTTTCTAGCTATTTCTCCTTTAGAGAAGTTGTGAGACGCAGTGCAATACAGGACTGCACAAACTCTATTGTACGTACGTCACATACAATATAGTTCCAAGGAGCAAGCTCAACCTAAAATCTTTACTTCTTTTCGCTTTCAAGTTTGTACTGGTCAGTGATAACAATGGCAGTCGGGCGCGAGAATTGTTGCTAGCATCTTAACAGCAGCACTTTGTGGAAAGTATCTACGCAACTTATACATTTATGACATTTTGTAGCCTTATATTCTATGAGAGTCATATGTAAGTAACTTTATGTCATTGTATATCAGAACAGCGTAATCTATACTGTAGCCTAGCCTTAAGCAATAACGCAGGGCATAGCCCACACAGCTTAGCCAGCTTATTATAGTTATCGTTGCAGCTTTATACCATTTCTTCTGTGACAAATTGTATATATTATGTTAGATTTTTACTGAAGTGCATTCGCAGCCGTTAACAATCATTTAATTACTACTGCACATAGTGGACTAGTCGCTTAATCGTTGAACCGATCGTTGAGTCAGTTAGCACGAGGCTGTAGTATCACAGCCACCATAGCAACGGGCTCTACGTGATTGGATTTTTACTTGGCTTTTGGTACTAATTTAGAATCCGTACCATTCCTAACCCCTAACCCTATTCCCTACTTCCTAACCCTACTTCCTAGCCCATAGTAAGCTTTCCCATTCATATGGTACGGATTCTAAAGTAAGGCCAAATAGTGACCCAATAACATCTTTAATTTCTTTCCTTTTTTATAAAAGTGTACAATTGTGACGCTACCTTTGTAAACATTCATCGACAGTCTTCAGATCTGGAGATGAATTCTCTGTATCATCCAGTGACTGCAGCTGCTGCACAAGGCTTTGTAAATCAAACAGAGTTGATGGGTTACCCTCATGACAGGAGAAGAACAGAGACCCATCCTGCAAGATCAGAAGAGTGCTAATTATATTAAACATCAGAAAACTTAACAGTTGATGACTGTATATTCAGTGATCGTGTTAAAGGTCTCACAAAAGCTATCAATGAGCAATGACCACATTTCCCCCCCCCCACCTCCCCCTTCCATTCCTCTTGCCAAAAAAAACATCTTTGTTGTTTCTAAAACATCACTAGAATAGTGCATTTATTTCTTTGACTCTTTCTACCAGTCTTATTTTATGAGTGTGAAATGTGTCCTTCCATTGTCGAGATATAAAATATTAATATAAATTCTGTCAGAGATTCCATGTGCATAGGAATTTGTCACATGCACTGTATACAACAAGTGCTTTTGTTCTCTTCCAAACTAAAAGGATTATATAACCGACATCAGTGCTGAATTGCAGTATACATTACCACACTTCAAAATACACTATCTTGCCAATTAATATTGCTAAATGTAGTGTGAAGGTCTTTCAATAGTTCAAATAAATTCTCCCTTCTTTTAAATGGACCACAAACTAAATGCATTATCACACAGGGTACACTAGCATTAGGGTGTGGGGTTAGGCCTAAATTCAGTTCCCTCTCACAGGTATGCTTATACAAAAAAAGTGTAGGCTAGCCTAGCTATTATTAGATAGTGAATATGAAAATAATAATTTCCTTGCAACTTTACAAGAGAATGAAAATCAAGATTTCATGAAAGTCAAGAGAAAATACTTATCTTGCTTTAGAGTAATGAATACTATAATTGATGTAGTCAGCATATTGAAGAGCCTATCCTGGCTGTTAATGGGCCTAATGTAGTATCCAAGGCCATGTGGTCCACAAACAACACAGTGCAAGCATATACAATACACAAACTAAGTGGAAAATTACAAGAGCTAAGGAACTTATGAATATTCTCAATTCTCATGAATATTCTATCAGTTATTATTCATTACCTCTGTAGTACTTTTACTTATCACAAATGCCATTGATAACCAACAATTCACCTTATATACTCATGAATATTCATTAACTAGATTAAAACATTACATGAATATTCATTAACTAGAATAAAACATTACAAGACCTAAGAAGCTTATGAATATTCTCAATCATGAATATTCTATCAGTCACTTATAACAAATGCACTCATCACCATCAATTCACCTTATAAACTCATGGATATTAAGTTTAGTTTAGTTTAGTAGAAAAAAAGGATCAGGAGGGACACTCAAGTCCCCATCAAGGACCCTATAGGAGAGGGAAAAAAAACTGAAGACACAAACACTCAGACCCGATTACAATGCTTAAAGTGCTTGTCCAAAGCATTCTTAAACCCATTGACACTACTTGCAAGTACAACTTTCTCAGGCAAACCGCTCCACTCTTTCACAACCCTATTAGAAGAAAAGTTATGACGAATATTAATCCTACTTTGTGCACTATTAGCAAACATGAAAAAGTCGGTAAAGGATAAATTGTCAAAACCATACAATCTTGAAAACCTGAATCAAGTCACCACGTAACCTCCTAAGCTCCAATGAATCAGTGAATCTCATATACATATATACTCAGAGAAGTACACCTTACTATCACCAGTTTAGGCTTCATTATAATGATTATCTGAGAGAAAATTTAGAGATAAAAGTCAAATTTTCCAACTAACCTTGAATATTTTCAAGTTATTTTGTGGTGTTTGGAGAAGATTCAGCAAGGTGTGCTTCATCCGCCCAGGATCTCTGTGTCAAAAACATAAAAAAAAGTGAAACAAAATGAGAAGAAAGAATAATACTCCTTAAAATAAAGGTTTACTATTTTATCTCAAAATGTCCATCCCTCCATGCTTTTCAAAACAGGGCAGAGAGGGGGGGGGGGGGGAACCCACTGCCTCTGCCCCTCTGTTCGTATGCCTATTCTTTGGTAAATATTTGCATTTTGTAGCCAAAATAAGTAGCAAGACACTGAAATAAAGTGTCTTCCCAGTGAACTTCTAACTTATTACTTATTGTGAATATTCATTTCATATTGTACAAATAAAAAATAACCATGTTAGTAGGGAAGAGGGTAAAAGAACTAACAGAAAACCCATAGATCAACAAATTCCTCCTTCCTCAACCACCCCCACCTCTCCCCCACCCCTTTCTTCTTTAAATTTATTCTTGTATTGGTAAATACACATTATTATTTTAAGTTTAATTGAATTTAAGGTAGCAAAATTGCTCTTAATTTAATGGTTCGTTCACTCTTGAACAATTAAAAAACTGAGACATGTTAAAAGGAAACTGCCGGGTGCAACATAAATTTATTGAAGAGATGAAGTAATTGCACAGGACATTCTGAAATCTCTATTGACGAGTCTTCATCAAAGTATCCAATGAAGTTCATAAAACATAGTTACCCTGAAAATATATCCAGGGGGCAAAATTTGCTGCGATGGTTTAAAGAGCCTCTCTTGACCTGTCGAAAGAAGCAAGAAAATTTCAAGTGAGAATTATTATATATATTACTA
>KN892148.1:18004-28959 GCA_000934455.1 Apostichopus parvimensis
GGCTCGAGGTGCGGACATGTAATTGCTAAACATCTACCTGTGGGGATATATTATCAACCCTGCGGCTTGCTTGACGAGAGCGGGGAGGGGTGGAGAAAGAAAGCGGTGGAGAAGTCGGCAGTGGAGGTGGATCAATTACGTTTTGAGCGTTAACTGTATGCTAATGCGGCTCAGTACAAGTAACCAGGGCCTTGAAGCAAGTAGACTTATGCAATTTCAATGTCCAACAGTAAGGCCTGAGCTTCTGCAAGCGTTACGTTTATACTGCTATTACTTATTTTACTCTGCAAGTTTATTCCGAGACAAACAACAGTAAAAGTTTACTGCCCATCAAATTTTGAGACGAAAAGGCCGAAATTTTGCGACGAAAAGGTCGAAATTGAAGATATTACACCCGGTACTTCAATTGTAAGCATATATGGTCAAAATATTTATATAATCTTATAAAGTAAACACATCCGGGATATTATTTTGGGATAGAAAGACAAAATTTCGTTACACTAATTCGAAAATACAATCTGGTGTTATTCCGAGCATATAACGGTTAAATTTGAGATCAAAGAATAGGCTCAACGTGAACTTGATTTTGAAACAAAATGTGTTTATTTCCAATATGCCATTTGGGCACCGTAAAATATCTACAAAGCTAAACTTAGTCTGAAGAAGATCGCTATATCGCACCGGTAGTGTAACCTTCATTGTTGATAGCTTGTTACGTCACTATAACAGGATTGATGGACATCGTGCGATGCCATTACAGTTGGGTATACAAGTTAGCGTGTAAACATGTAATGGGGTTGCATGGCACACGTTGTACGCTGCAAATTACGTGTTACACACTGGTCTTTCGGTTGCCAAATTCTACTATATCAAACACAAAAATCTAATAAAATATAACCCAAATTATTGAGAACAAATTTTTCCTACTATCATAATTGAAGAAAAGTCCTTCTGATGAAAGTAAATGTTGAAGAAACAGAGAAATTCGTGTAACTGAAGTTCAGCTTTGGATGGTATACTGTAATTTGCAATGCCTTTGGGCAATTTCCATCGATACGTTCAAAATAAGGACCGATACTTTAATATCGATCTATATTCTCAGTTATACATCGATCATAGTGCATAATCTTAATGTAATCCCTGCAAAATATGATACACAAAATTGTAAGACTAAAACGTTGCCAACTAAAGTTACGACATACATATTGCCACACTAAAACTTTGCAATTAATTGACCAATCACAAGGAACGTTTATGGGTATTCTCTGTCACGTCTGTTTATCTCTTTATATTCACTAAGAGCTACGAGTAACCTATCGTATCGTACAACAACAAACCTAAAGTAACAGTCTACCAATACAACATGGCATCTGAAAAGAAGACTAAATCCAAGCCAGCTGGGCCTACCTCTCTTGCTCTGATTGTGAAAGCAATCGTTGCCCTAAATGACTCAAAAGGGTCTTCTGCCTCCGCTATTAAGAAGCAGATTGCATCTTCTGGTGTCGAAAGGAGCAATCTTCACATCAACAATGCTCTAAAGAAAGGTGCTACTTCTGGTGTTTTGAAACAAGTGACGGGTACTGGAGCAAGTGGAACTTTCAAAGTGGACACTACCAAAGCTAAAAAAGCAGAGGCAGAGAAAGCAAAGAAGGCTAAAGCGGCTCAAAGAAAGAAGGAACAACGGGCAAAGCTTCAAAAGAAAAAGGCTGAAGCCAAGGCCAAGAAAGCCAGCAAGAAGAAGGTTGCTGCAGCTAAAAAGAAGCCAGCAAAGAAAGTTGCCAAGAAGAAGACTGCATCCAAGCCAAAGAAAGCAGTGAAACCCAAAAAGGCAACCAAGAAACCAGCAGCTAAGAAGCCAGCAGCTAAGAAAACGGCACCAAAGAAGAAGGCAGCTCCAAAGAAGAAACCTGCCAAGAAGGCTGCACCCAAGAAGTAGACTACACTGTTGGGATAAACTACACATGTGGTAGAAATTCAACGGCTCTTTTAAGGGCCACCAAATCTTCCAGAAAGAGTTGCACTTCATCTCCTTAAACATGCATTGTGTTACTTTAATTTTCCAGTAGGACTATATAGCCTGTAGGATCCAAGTATGAAACTTAGTATTATGCTAGCTGTATTGGGAGGAGGGGTGCAATATTTTGACTTCCCCTAAATGATTCAGGTAGGGGTGAGATATTTCCTAATATTACTGATCCAATTGTTTGCTCTAGCAAAAAAAGCTTTTAAGGGCAGTTTAGTCTTTAATGACAGACAAATAATTCAAGGCATTTGGACGACTACACAAACTTTGAATACTAAAAGTATTTTCTGACTTACAGTTGATCAGATGGTTCACTTGGGGAAAAAAACACATTGTGATCTGTAAAGGCTGTTGAGTGATCTACTGTTTGCAGGTTACGCATGAACCAAATATATGTTGGTAACTTGGTTAATGTTACAAAATCTGACAAATTATAGATTTGGACTAAGAAAGTAGTTTATGAATGTTAAACTGGAGAATATATAAAAAGGGTGGAGCTCCTCCCAGTAGCCACTCTTGCTACAATGCAAATAGGTGTCTACTGTAAAGTTAAATTGAATGATAGAAGTAAAATGAAGTAGTACTGAAAACAAATTTCCATTCTCATTCACTATAAAAGAGAAAAATATGTCACCATTTACATTATTTAAAAAACTTCTCGTTTTTCATACTCAATTAGTTTACACATAAAAATGTCAGTTTTGAATGGAAGGACAAGAGAAAGTTTTACATGTGGACTTGTGTGATGTACTTTATGCAAACACTGTGCTCATCTTTACTTAAACTAAATTTCGGTCTGCCAAAATTGCACTCTATGAACATTCTCATCTGTCCAGAAGTGAAACAAAAAAGTCAAGGTTAACCTGTACAATAAAATATATCAGAAAAGAAAATATTCTGACCTAGAGTCTAGAGGTGGAATATAAAATGACCTATACAGCTTGTGACCATGTACGACCATTTGCTTCCTTCTAGCAAAAAAATTAATTTGAGAAATAAGGCAAATCAAAAGCAGCACTTACAGGGAGGCCAGTGACATCATCACAACAAATGTTCCTCAGATAATAAATTCTGCTTGTGAACTTTTCCCAGAAATGTGATACATTTGGATTGTTTGCTTAGGTTTCAATCTTCTCTTTATTGAGAGTTTCATCATAATGTGACGTTTTCCTATAAATATTTGTTCTTTGTGGATAATTGAGACTAATTTTATAAAGATTTTTTTTACAGGGAACTGGAAAAGTGGGGAGTTGGTGCATCAGAGGGGGGGGGGGGTGCATTTCATATTAAACCTGTTAAATGAAGTGTAAAATTTCTAAGCTAATGGTACGAAATGAGAGAACCAGGAACTTTCTTCTTTTTTTAAGTATGCAGAGTGAATAATGCACAAAGAAGCAGGTGCATTTTGTTCCTTGATCAACTTCAAATTTGGTCCAAATTCACAAAAGTATTTACATCAATGAAGCAATGGAAGACATGTTCTAAATGCTAACATTTTGAAAGAACACAATGTGCAATGTAGTTGAGAACGTAACCCAAAGGTATTGGCCCCAAATGTTAACACATTCAGTAAAAATCCAAAAGTACATTCCTATAGGCTTTCATCATCCATATTAATTCCAGCCATGATTTAGGACAACCAAATTAGAAAAATAAAGATGTTTGTGTGGCTAGCAGCTTTAAGAGCAATAGCAAAACATTTGCTGAAATGTTAGCATGGGTGACCATTGTCTTACTTCTTAGCCTGTTGGGGGGGCAATACTCTTACCCTATAGAACAGCTTTTTGAATTTAATCTTTTAAAATGTTTCATTTTTTCCCCCCTTCTTTTTGAAAGTCAAGGTTTTTTTTTTATATAGTAAAGCAAGAATCAGAAATTGAGACTTTTCACTTTGGCTTTTACATGTGCGTTGACACTGAAAGGAAAAAAAAAGTGTCTGGGTGGTGAGATGTTGAGAACAGATTGAAAATCATGAATTATGTGGTCACAATTTTGGTGGATGTTTTATTGGTCTGACAGTTTTCTTATTTTGAATATTCAGTAGGTTTGGCGAAATTGATGACCACATGTGAACCAAAAACTGCTTTAAATCACAAATTGTGATACTCATACTTGTTATTACAATAGTATTTGCTTACAAAAAATGTTTTCTGATTCATAATGAAATTCACTGACATCTACATACTAGGTCTGATTGGTGGTCTCTAGCTTAGAATGATGAGAACATAGTAATTGAACATTAAACTGACCATTTAAACATATACGTAATGGTAGTTCTTGTATTTAGGAAGTAAAGAGAATGTACGACAAATAAAGAAGAACAGATACTGTGTTGCATTCATCTTTTTTTCTCCATACTTGAAGTTGGGTAAGTATAACAAATGATTTAAAGAAAAACGAAATGATTACCGTGTAAAGTTAGTAAGTTACTTGATAGCTACTGAAATACATATCATAGTACTCCCAATTGGGAATGCGTGAGAAAATCATTTATTAGTTATTGTTATACTAAACTAAACATACTATTCAAAACATTCATCATACTGACAGTAAAGTCAGAATGAGAAATCAAAACAATTAAGACATATAGCATGACATATGGACAGATATATATATATGTACATATATATAATATATATGTATTTGAAATGTTTAATATATGGATATATGTATAAAAATATAAACATATATTTTTGTGACCATTTTTAGCATTACTAGCAATTTGTGGGTAGCTATAGTTGTTCTTAATATCACGGTGAAGCATCCTGTGGGCTGTGGAATTTCCCCCTGGGGTCAAATTGACTCGGTGCACCACACAAGCAAATGCTTGAACTATGCACACTTGGGTGTGTTGCTGGTGACAAGTTAGGGATGACCTCATGTCAACTTTGTATAAGTCCGTCATCTAGATACAAGGCGGCAGCTTTAACTTTACACTTTTTAATTTATAGACCTTCTTGATTGACAGTGTACTGGCCATTGAGCTGGGCAATAAAGCAGTGAACCATAACCGGGTATGTATAACATTACAGATACAGTAAATCACTTAAAACATACAAGTTTCACATGCTAGAATTTATCAGATGCAATCACTTGATATCTCATAAAATGTTAGCAGATAATCCTCTCCCACCCCCTACCCCTCCTCACCCCCCTCTCCAAACAATGCTTGTGTACAGTCATTATATTCATTTTATCCATCTGTTTGTTATCACAGTTCATCTTTAACTGCTTCCAGATGTTCACATCTCAATTTTTTAATTCAGAGAGATAAGCATGTTTAATGTGACTATAAAAATGACAGTTGTTATTGAAGATATAATGTGAACATGTCCACTTATATGACGTTTGCTACAATGCACTCGCGTGTCCTATAAATGTTTTTTCAATCTTATTTAGGTGTGTAACATCATTTAGGTGTGTACCACAAATGTTTCTCAAAGAGCATAATTTCCCAAACAGTAGCTCATCAATAGAATTGTCTCATTGAAGAGAAAAATGAAAGGTTACCCTATGAAACACCATATTTTACCTAGTCTTCTCTTTTAATAGGACTTTCTAGTAGTGACTTATTTCCATTTTAGAAAGGGATCTAGATGTTAAAATATCATTTATATATTTTTAATTTGTGACATAAATTTATGAAACAAAAGATAATATGAATATTTACGGAAATGATAATTGTGATACATGATAGACACCAGTGTGAAAGCAAAATTGTTTTAGAAGTCAAGTCAGACCAAAATGAAAAAAATATATATATATATATATATGTATATAAAACATTAGGTAGGAGGAAAAAAAAGGTAGAATATACATAACACAAATTTATTATTTGAATGACCTTCAAGTATGTTAAAAAATCTTCAACCCCCACCACCACCCCTCATCCCACCCACCTACTATCCGTTACGCCAAAGTATTTGACATAGATCAACAACAACATGTGCTGAGTAGACTAGGTCATTGACCTTCAGCTGACCGCACACTGCTCTTCTGAATAGGACCAACTATACTATACCTAATATGAAAAGGCTATCATATTCAGGACAAAGTGTCTTTCTTAAAGAGTTTTTCGGACCAGCTTCTGGTAGTGTGCAATGCTTCACTTTAGTTACCCAGTTTTAAAAATGTGTTTAAAAAAATCACTGAGAAATACATTACAGTATTTTTGCTTTGATAATATAGAGTACAAACATTTCGTTATGAAGAGTTCTTAATCATATGTGAAACTTTTACTCATCTGAAACTTTAAATTTGGCTCACAAGCCATAACAAACAAGTGCATTTTTGTTATTTATAAAAAACAAGGTGTTACTGAGTAATTACCAATACTAAATACAGAAAGAAGATTTGTGCATGCAACACTATATCTAACACATAATTATCAAGTTATGTCTTTCTCAACTTTAAGAAATATTATCAGCCCTCTTTTGTCTCAGCCTCTATAAAGTTATTTACATGTAAACCAAAACTATTTCTCCTAACATGACCTGAAAAACAGACAGACAGTCAAACAACAGCATTCAGCTTTGTGCTGTGTACATGAAAGGATTTAATGTAAGGATTTAATGAAAGGATTTAATGTAAGGGATTAGTAAAGATGAAAACCAGTCACAACATTCTATATACAGTCACCTGTCATCATGAAAATAAAAAAATATGATAACAAAAAATCTTAGATAAGCATTCCAATTGGTGACCTGGGGCATTCCATGTTTATTCTACTCACCAATGTGTTTACCAGCTGTTATTGTTGGAAATAGCAATACTATTCACAAAATTGTGGCCTCCTGGGAATACTTTGAAGAATTCTTTTTTTCCGTAAAAGGGTTGTAGAATTATAAACAGGTCTTATTTTTGATTTACATGAGAAAAACTTTATCACCAAATCTTAGGCAGAAGCCAAGGGTGTACTTTAATAAAGCTACCCCTGTATCTTTCTTCTGTCAACCCGTCAGAAACACAAGTGGCTTTGCAAGCAGAGCAAGAATACAAACACCAAACTTTACATAAAGGGTCAGAGAGTTGAAATGTAACACAGTGAAAACAGTGAAAACAGTTTCTCAATGGTGTAAAATGTCCAAAGTACAAATTCCAGAAAATATTGCAAACAAAGTATTGCAGGCTTAACTTTCCTCAACTCCTAGGACATGGAAATGCTTCAGTAACCATTTTGGTTGCTAGGGGCTTTACCCTAGACCATGATAACAAATCTAGTTTAAAATATTTGTCACAATCTGCTGAGATATTGCAAAGGGATTCCAAATGAAAATGTAACAAGGCCTTTATATGCATTAAATTTTACAAATATCAAGGAGTAAAAAACAAACTGCTACCAAACTTCACATCTACTGCAAAAATCCCTGCACAGGTTATTAATGTATTTATGGATGAAGTTATTATGTAAAGTGAGTACAAAGCATGTAACTCTATTTGACAGGTGGGACGGACTTGCAAACTGAAAAATGAGTCAGTAAAGGTTATAAGTAAACAGAAAGCCTGAAACTTGGCAGAATGATGATGAAAGACAGACGAAAGCTAAAACAGATTGCGGGACATCGACTGAAGATAACAAAGAGAGAATCAGCAAATTACATTACAAGAGTATGACATTTTTAATCTCATTGATTTGCATCACATTCTAGCCTCAACATTCATTATACTTTTAACATCTATTTACAAGTCCCAAGCCCCTTTTCTTTTTGAAACACCCATCACATTTTTGAAGTGGATTTAGTCAGAAGTTGTATGATTAAATATGTGAGTAGATTCCTTGTCATTATTTTTACTCTTATTACGTAGTTCTCTGTATTAAACATATTATTTTTTATTAAACATAAAAACAAAAACATTAAACATAAAAAGAATTTTTACTTGACAAAGAGTTCAATAATCGATATAAATTTTTTTCATAAACGTTAGCACCGTTTCCATCCAACCATGACAAAAAATATTGTGTTAACTCCTAATTTATACACAGTCACCTATTCTTCTACTTTCCTACCGAGCAAACCTTGGTTCTTAATCTCCTTGAATTGGTCTGGAACCTCCATGAGGGCATTCAAAGCAAAAGTTGCCTCTGGAAACTCGGCGTTGACCACGACACTTTCAAAGTGGACGAACTGGAAGTTGTCAAACTTTCTCTTCGGCAGTTTGTCGTCGAATTCTTCCATGATTTCCCAAGGTCCGTCACCGACGCCCACCATGATGATAGAGAGCGGGTAATGAGAGGCCTCCACAATGGCGTCCTGAGTGCGTCGTTCAGCGGTCACTTGACCATCCCCAATGATCACCAAAATATGGAACTGGTGAGAAGACGAGGGAAGTATTCATTGATTTATTTATCAAAAAAATTTGCATCATAATAAACCTGTTTAGAGGAGGAAGGACTTTTCTTAACTTACTGAGATAATCTAAAAAAATTAAAATCAACTGTAATCTTAGGTAAAATAATATTGGTTGGTATGATTGCAAGAAACAGGCAACTGCATAAAAAAGGTAGACTGCTTTTACTATGAGGTATCTGGCAACATTGTCCTATTGGATGTGTTGTGCTTAGGAGATGTTTACTTCTGCACCTACAGCTAAGAATTCCAAAAAAATTCTGCACTTCTCCCATTTATTATAGAGCAACCTATCATTTCAAATAAAAAACACTGTATATTACAGGATTTTTGAATGTTAATGTTTCTTGAGTGTTAATGTTCACAAATTAAATACCCTTAAGAAAAAACCTGACATTTGATCTTCACGAAAAACAAATATGGCCAGTAAAGGTATGGATGTAATTTTACATACATTTTGGCCTCATTACTACGAACTGTTCATAGCAGATATCAGAAAATTGTGGTAGTAACAAACTGAATCGTCAGTAATGGTGCCATGTAACCTATAAAGCTCTGAGATTTACCAGAGTTTCTGTTAACATTTTGAACGATGAATCCAACTTACAGGTACTCATGTATCAAATTTCAATAGTCATACAGAGATTACATAGTATTTAAATTTCGTACCATAAAAACTTATTGCTGGTATGACACAATACTATAGGCCAGATTTAGATTACCCATGAGAGTTTATTCCAAACATCTGAAAGTCGCAGATTTCATAACTTTTGACGAACGAATGAAAGAGCGTAGTATGAAAACGTCCTGTTAAAATCTGCATGTGATTCCAACAGTATATTGCATTTTTCAAAATTGTGAGAAATTGATAGTTGAAATTGTCAGCTTGTACCATAATTGAACTTGAAGCAAACAGGTGTGATGTTATAGTTGCAGCACACTGAGAGCAAAATGCTTCCCCCCCCCCCCTTTTTAAAAATAAATATTTTCTTCACTTTATTCTTGGCTTTATCAATACCCCAAAGACTGTGGTGTGCTCATGTTTAATTAATGCATCTTAATTTTGAAGAAGAAAACTGGATGCACAACTTTAGAGAAAAATTAAAACAATTTTGACAATTTATGACATCCTCACACTGCCTGGATGCTTTTAAAATAAGTTTTTCTGTCATCATCCCAAAATAAAATTTCCTCGAAAACGATTCCTTTGAATTCTCTCAAGCTTGCACTTTGTATTGAATTGAAAACATACATGTGTTCAATACCAAACAATACTGAACAAATATAAGTATTGACAAGTTTCTTGAATTTTTCAATATATGAAGAAGAAAACTTTAGGATATTATTGATTTTAATCATTTGGTTAAAAATTCTTTTCCATTTTTAAACATGGTTGAAAATTTACAACCAAACACCAAAAATGCTGTATAAGGGAACTTCTTAAACATGGGTTCAACCACATTTTTTGTACTCTAAGGGTGGGGGGGGGGGGTGGAGCTAACATGTTAAGTCATTCAGGTGGTTTTAAGGGAGGAGTATTCCATCCTCTCTGCAAAAAGAAAATGGAAGGTGTTGTAATAGATGCAAAATGGTGCTATACTTTGTGTGCTGCCCTCACTACCCAAAAATCACACAAATACAAGTTGGGAAAATACAGAAAAGCTACACCTGTCTTTGCCTCATTTTTGGTTAGCTGGCTGTCTAGCACGCATGTCCAACGTGCGTGAGGGCAGCACAGTAAAAGAACTATTAATTTGCCAGGACAAAAACTGTGAACCCAAAAAGAGGCTGATAGGTGTATAATACAGTATTGCCACTAATACGAAAAAAAATGGATTCCCTATGACCCTATAGCCAGACCCACTTTCCATCTAAGGATGAAGGACACTAAATTACTGGCAGCTGCAATAACTGTAAATATATGAAAGGGCATAACACTTTGAAACAATGTTTAAGGACTATTTATAATGTACTGCATGTACATGTTACAAATAAACATATAAAAATAAAAATAAAATAAAACTGTTAGCAAACTGCTTATCCACTAGAGAGCCTGTGTAATAGAATGTGTAAAAGTAAGTTGGCCTGACGTTTCGATCCTAGCAGGATCTTCTTCAGAGGCTAAATGACAAAGAACAGTAACAGAAGGGACAAAAACACGCACAGAATACAGACAGGTTAGTGAGCACGGTGAACACAATGAGATAGATGAGAGGGGATTAATCCTCTCTTTGTCCCTCCTCTATTTATCTCCTACCTCTCCTCTTCCCTCTCTCCATCCCTTGTCTACTAATCCCCTTACATCTATCTTTTTGTGTTCACCGTGCTCATTAACCTGTCTGTATTGTGTGCGTGTCTTTGTCGCTTCTGTTACTGTTACTTGTCATTTAGCCTCGGAAGAAGATCCTGCTAGGATCGAAACGTCAGGCCAACTTACTTTTACACAAATAAACATATACTGTACACTTTTTGGTAATATTCTATCTGCCAGTGTGTAATGTTATTGAATATGCATTCATATGTACGTGTGCAAACGATGCACTACATTGTATAATCTGCACCTGTATGTTAATGAGATAGGTATT
>KN892151.1:4329-20817 GCA_000934455.1 Apostichopus parvimensis
AAAATAGTGCTGAGAAGGTAGATGTCTACATGCAAAATGGTAACAATTCTCACTTTTCGGACAGTGAAAATCAGTCGTTTGACATACCGTCTTTATTATAAATTTTGCGCGCTTAGCGCGCGTTGTAACATTTAGTGTGTATATACATACATAGTGTACCACGCAAAAAATATTTGGTTTTTGCTTTGTATAAGAGAGAAGTTTAAGGCCCGTCGGTGCGGCTGACTTATATACACGTAGTGAAACTAGAATGGGCGCTTAATCACATATATCTATATAGATCATTCATAAATACCTAAACCAACTTTCTGTATACTAGACCAGTTTCGAATGCGATTCGAGACTGGTCGAGTGTATAGAGAGGAGAATTGCTGCATTATCGAAATGTTAGACAAACACTGGTTTGTTGCCATGGCAATCCTGAAGTCATAATTAAAAGAAATGAAGACATGGTGTAACGTTGCCATACATCTTTGAATACGACTTTACTGTGCGTGTGCTATGAAAGACACTTTGGAGGAGGAGATACTTGTTCCCATTCTCCTATTGGATGCAGCCTTATGTATATCAACCATATAAGCAAATTATAATTCATAATATTACATGTTGGTAGATGTACACAGGTGGATATTATATATATATTATGATGCAGGTGGAGATGTTATGCTTTTATTACAGAAAACAATAATATTTGATAATTGAAATTTTAATCATACTAAATCATTGGAACATGTTCAGCGAAATATCGTTACATATTTGAAAGGGCTAATTAGAAGCAGATCACACAGTGATAATGTTGAGGATTGGAAGGGATTAGTGGGCTTAGCGAACGTTTTCGGTTCAAATACGTAGAATTGCAAGAACGCCATATGAATAAAATCTTAATTTATGAATATTTACATGAAATTCAAAATTGTAACTAAACTTTAATGTCATATAACCTTGGTCGTGCTTGCACCATATTTCAAATGGATGTTCATCGAAATCGACACCGAAATAAATTGACTATCTGAGCAACAAAAATAAGGAAAGGAGCACCTTGGTTGATAATTAGTAGATAGTTCTTGTTCGCCTAAGTTGTAAGTTTGGATCTCAAATACATGTCAGGAAGAGAAATTACACTCATGTCAGGAAGAGAAATTACACTTCTATTTATTTACTGCAATGTATTCCGTGTGCTAGTGTAGCTACTGAAGCGAAAATCTACGGTTTATTCCCGTTGTACTATTTGCCTCTCGTATGTTTAATTTAAGCATCCATTGAGGGACAGCGAGCTATTCTTAGAGTCAGGTCGCACAACGACTAGGTAATAGTTTGTATCATTCTACCTGTAATTGAGCGTTCTCCCGTGCTTGGTACGGACAGACAAACTACTGGGTGTGTCGGTCGACCCCATTTGTCACGGCACACTGTAGGACTGTGAGGTAGTCTCTGATTGGCCAAGAAGTAACAGTTTTCCTGAATTTTGTGTCGATTAGGTGCGTTACGAGAAATTGTATGATAGCTCGCACGGCGTATGGTAGAAGCAGCATCAGCGATTTTAATAAATCAAAAGAGATATATTTTTGTTCATAGCGCTGTATAGATACCTGTGCTGCCCGACGCCTTTGATGCCTTGTGCCTGCGGTTTACCCGACGCCTGCGCTGCCCGGCACCTGCGGATTGCCCGACGTCTGCGCTGCCTGACAACTGCGGATTGCCAGACACCCGCGAATTGCCCGACAACTGCGGACTGCCCGACACCTGCGGACTACCCGACGCCTGCGCATTGCCCAACATATGCCCGACATATGCCCAACATATGCCCGAGACCTGTACAGTGCCCTAGACCTGTGCAGTGCCCAGAACCTGTGAAGTGCCCGACCCCTGCGCTGCGCGATTGTTGGGCTGCTAAAGTCGTGAATGGTGCCCGCCCCCATAGCGCAGCGATGTATTTCATATGTACAGTGTATTATAAAGTGTAAACACGGGTTGAGAATAACATGTCTGTTAAACCTTACACTTTCGATGTCTGCTGTCCGGTTTTGAGTTTTGTTTTGTACGATCCCCCTCTTCTTACCTTCCCGCCACTTCGGTTGGTTCCCAGACAGGGAGTTCCCCACACCATGACGTTGGCAGCGTTACACTATCTTAACCTACCACAGACATGCATTCGTTTAATTCCAATTTCTAGTGGTTCCAGTTTTACCTTGGTTCAGTATTTTGTTCACCTAATGTTACCAACAGAAGGAGAAAAAGGGACGTAACGGGGAATGCCTTAGTCTTGCTTTACCGCAGCGGACTGGGGGAAGGGAGGACTTGATTTGAGAAAATGGCTTATGACCCCACTCTGGCGCCGGGACTGGTATCCAGCATCTCATGTAAAAAAAGTTGTGATTTGTAAACGTGCCAATATTTTTGCCGCCACCGTTTCATGTACAAAATATCCAAAGGGAAGGGGAGCTTTTCGAATTATCATAATTCATAGAAAATGTTATGCAGCTAGCATTGTTTAAATGTTCTAGTGGTAGGAAAGCTTCCGATTTTGACAAGCGTGCGATTGATGAAACCGTACGCATGTGTACACGTCTTCAATTTGGCTACTTTATATGTCAGTTACGGCATTTTATGTTTCTTTGTCTTTCCAAAAAACATGGTTTTGTAATCGAAATCAAATTCAATTAGTATTTTATTTTGAATGTTCTATTTTGGCTATTTCCATGACAATCATATTCTTGACTGCGGTGAATTCCGCATGACTTACAGTGAAACGAGTACAATGTGTTATTATACCGTTTGACGAGGTGGATGTTAATAGGAATATCTATCATGGATTTATCAAGGTTTTAAAGATTTGTCGCTAAACTAATGAAAAACGTACTCTGTGTACAGTATTGCACTCAAGAGAGTGGTAAACGACTTACTTCAAGTGTTGTGGCTTCCTTGGAGTTCAACACCCATTTACCTCTGAAAGAATCTAAATGGAGAGTGAAACCATGTTCAGCCGGTGTCCATGAAACTGGAAAGAAGAATTATATAACATCTTTTTTTATAGATCAAGCACGTTAACAAACACAAATGGTATACATAAATACAGGGTAAATGTACTATCAAATATTAATATACTTCGTTGACTTACAATATGATTATATCACCCGTTTAGTATCCCACAAAGGATCACAAATTGCTTTGATGAGTAACTCATTGAGTTGTTTCTATATTCTCACCTTGAATGTTACGTAACTTCGTAAAAGGAGAAAGAGAACCGACGAGAAGAGACAGAGGTACCAAACAATCAATGAATCTGTAAAATAAAATGTGATTTGTGGGTGGTGAATGTGTTATATGAATGAATCATTTTAATGTTATCCACCCTTTATCAATTAACTATAGTGTTAAGTTAGAGTTGTGTCTATCATTAAGTATGTATACATAAATCATTTAGCGTAAAGTTACCGTATATTCAAGAACACAGTTCCACAGTTTGCTGGTTGGTAATGTATCGTTCATTAAGTTAACGTGAAAACAAACATAACATAACAGTTAATGCTATGTGATTACTTACGACAATTTCTTTAGCCGTTGGCAGTTCTGTGCATAAGCAACTAATCCTACTACTTGGTCCTGGTTAAATTCTGTTCCCTTGTTTGTTTTTATTTGTAGTTCCTCTAAGGCGGGCAATACAGGCACAGACTTTCCATTTGCCAGGATTATGTTGTTTTTGTCCGCCGAGCGAAATGATTCTAGTCCGAGACTGGTACCCTTGATTTAAGGAAAACACATTTGTGAAATTATTAAACAACAGTGCGTAGAAATATGTTTTGCATATCTATGATTGTGAAATAATGTTCCAGGGTCATAAAAACAAAGCACAGTTCTTCATTTTGTTACAGACAGGATGGTTTATGCAACCCCAATTGATTATATACAAATGTGCAGAACTTTTAACGGAAAGTATGGAAAAAGTTGATGTGTGAGATAATGTTTGGAATATATGGGAGGTTTAGAGATCAAGCCCGTTAGTTCCCTTGCTCGGAGTCGTATAATCAGTACCAACCGTTAATATTAATATAATGTACTCCAATGAAAAATACGTCTCGATACATTAGTACATGAAAAGGTTGAAATAATCGGATAAGTTGTAAAAGTAAAGACTTGGTCTATCACATGCAGCTTAACGTTTAAATAATGTTATTCTACATTAGCGATATAGCATTTATATCTAACTGTACATTTCAGTTTACTCACGTCAGAAGTCATATATCCCTTTGGACCGAGATCCAGTTTGCCAAAGTTAAGATCTATCATAAATAAGAAAGTGTTAATGTTTTTGTTAGCATAAAGTTAATGTGTACAGCGAATTACATTATACTCTTCATAGTTTATTGGTTACTTCTTCAACTCTGTCATATTAGTTAACTGTAATGGACGTTTCAATTGCATCATTAGATTGCTGGTACGGCAATTGTACATTGTATCCATTTTCAAACATAGAAGGTGATGTTTATTATACATATGGTTGATATTGTACCTGAAATGATCTTCAGAATCATACACTTACCTTCTGGCTGCTGTATAGACTGATCATCAAATGTACACCGTTTCCCTGTATGAAGCTCGAACATTGTTTGCACCCTCTTCTGTATCCCATGGAGATCACGCGCTTCCAAAGCACGCAGAAGAGTCGTGATATCTGTTTCTGTGATTTGCCATCTCTCCTCCAAATAGTTAACCATACGATAATTACGACCAACATCTTTCTTCAGCAAATCGTATTTCACGGGCGGATAATTGAAGTAGATTGCAAGTTGCGAAATAATGTCTTCAGTGAGGATATCAGCTAATTCAGCTTTGAAACTACCAAAACCTGGTAAATAATAAACAATAACACGAATAATTCAGTAGCCATATAATCTGGATCCGGTGTAAGGGGCCTTAGAAATAACCCATGGAATGTATAGTCCAGATGTTAGTGGGTATCTTATGCAAAAATATGTCGTTTGAACGCCTATCAGTAAATTCGAAGAACAAATCCTTCCACCCTAAAAAAAAATAATAATAAGAATAAAATATAAATAAATAAACAATGCTTAGAAATCCGTTCATAGAGCTAAGCGTAAAAATATGATCCACCGCAAATGTGACGGAGACTGATTGTTCATATTGGAAACTGAGCTGATGTTATTTTGTTGATGTGAAATTCTATACTTCTATACATTATAGTAGAATTCAAACATACACTCGTACCTGTCTTCTCCTTGGCTGGCTTTACCATGTGTTGTTCCAAATTGGAAGCCATCGTGTCTGAAAATGTCAATAATGTAGCGTGTATATTCACTGCAAATTAGATAAACAGCAGTAAAATTAGAAATATTGCTCTCATACTTGTTCATCATTTTTAGCTGAATTGTTAGTTCAGTGCAAACGTTTACAGCCTTCTAAACGACATTCAAAATGTGTATTAGCAGTACAAAATAATTGAATACCAACGTATTATAAAAAGCAGATATCACAGAGAATGCACTTGCTCAAAATGGTTCCTTACTGTATCTGACTAAAACTGGTTTTAAAAACTTGAAATTCAGCACATTATGTTTCTAATGTATTGATTGTGTTTTAGAAAGCGTTATTGCATTTTTAATATTCCAACAAACTTACTGTAGCTCACTCTGCTCGGCTGACATCGACACGAAAGCCGAGACATATGTTTCTATATTTGATCAACATGTATATTCTTGAATCTGACAACTTTAAACTGAACAACTGATGATCCCGAATGAACAGCTGAATTCTGTTAAGATTCAGGATTCGTTCAGGTCACACGCTAATCATATCCCCTAAATACATTGTGAGCCTCCGTACACTTCCAATTACCAATTACTAAGAACCTTTGCCAAATTTCAACTGTAAGTTTGAAATGAGTTGTCCCACATTATTGGGAAACGTCGGCCAACTTAACATAACACAGCTTGCGTTAAACCCATGATTCGACATATAAAATGGCGTTTAGTTCTTCAATTCGTCTCTCTAAATGCACTGATCATAGAACAGTCTCAAAGTTCTTATTGGCATTAACAAATATTGCCTACTAGTTGTAATATTTATTTGTTTATGCTCACAATGACATATTTTTAACTATGTGGGATTAACCAACATTTTATATGCTTCGTGAATTCCTCTTCCTCATCACCATCATCCTACTTATCAACATATTCATCCTCATCCTCATCATCTTCATCATCCACAACATCATCACATCAATATCATCAATATCATCAGTAGCATCAATATAATATCATCAATATCATCAATACCGCCAATACCATCAATACCACCAATATCATCAATACCATCAATATCATCAATATCATCAATATCATCGTCAATATTGTTGTCAAATCCATCGCCGTCATCAATATCGTCGTCAAATACATCGTCGTCAATATCTTTGTCAATATTGTCGTCAATATTGTCGTAAATATCGTCGTCAATATCTTCGTCATCGTTGTCGTCATCGTCGTCATCCTCATCATCTCTTCTTCCTCCCCCTCGTTCTCCTCCTTATCACCATCATCCTCATTATCATCATCATCATCATCATCCTCATCCTCATCCTCATCCTCATCATCATCCTCATCATCATAATCATTATGCTCATCATCTTCCTCATCATCTCCCCTCCTCCTCCTCATCCAAATCATCATCCTCATCCCAATCCTCCTCATCATCAACCTCCTCCTCCTTATAATCATCTTCATCCTCCGCCATATCATCATCATCATCATCATCTCCCTCTCTTTATTCCCATCCTGCTCCTCCTCATCATCCTCTTCCTCATTATCCAAATCATCATCATCCTCCTTTTCATCATCTTCATCCTCCGCCACGTCATCATCATCATCATCACCATCATCCTCCTCATCACCATCATTATCCTCATCATCATCCTCAACATCCTCATCATCCTTATCATAATCCACCTCCTTATCATCATCATTATCATCCGCCACTCCATCGCCATCTACCCCTCTTCATTCCCCTCCTCCTCCTTATCCTGATCCTGATGCTCATCATCATCCTCCTCCTCCTTATCATTAGCTTTCTACTGCGCCCAAATCATCATAAACATCATAACCATCGTCATCACATCCTTCTCCTCCGTATCATCATCATTCCCATTATCATTATGATACTCCTCCTCATCATCCTGTTCCTCCTCAACCTGATCCTCTTCCTCCTAAACATAATCATCAACATACTCCTGCTCCTCCTCCTCATCATCATCATTATCTTCATCATCATCATCATCGTCAACATCATCATAATCATAATCCTCTTCCTCCTCCTCATCATTATTATTATTATCCCTATTCTTCATAATCCTGCTCCTCCTCATCCTCATCATCGTCTTCTTCATCAGTATCATCATTATCCGCCAATTATCATAAACATCCTCCTCCTCTTTCTCCTCCTCATAAGCATCTTCATCATCATCATCAACATCCGCCACATCATCACCATCTCCCTACCCTCCTCCTCCTCTTCCTCATCATATTCATCATCCTTATTATCATCCTCATCCTCTTCCTCATCCTCATCGTCCTCATTATCAACCTCCTTCTCCTCATCCTTGTCATCCTCATGATCATAATTATCCTCCTCCTCATCATCAGTATCATTATCCTCATCATCCTGATCATCATCCACATTATCCCCCCTCATCCTCCTCCTCCCCATCGTCTTTATCGTGATCATCCTCATCATTTTTCCTCCTTCTTATCATCATCTTCATCATCACATCAACATCATCATCACCTCCCTTTACTCCTCCTCCTCCTCATTTTACTTATCCTCCTCATCCTCCTCATAATCATCCTAATCCTTATCATCATCTTCTTCCCCCTCCTCCTCCTCCTTATCATCATCATCCTTATCATCCTCATCCTCATCATCATCATCCTCCATCCCCTCATAATCATCCTAATCCTCATTATCATAATTTTCCTCCCCCTTCTCATCATTATCCTCCTCCTCATCATCCTCATCATCATTTTCCTCCTTATCATGATCTTCATCCTCGTCCAAGTTATCATCCACATCATAATCCTACTCATATCCCACTCAACCCCCCCCCCCCCCCCCCCCCCCCCCCCCCCCCTCCGCCTCCTCACGATCATCATCATCATCTTCATCAGTATCATCATCATCCGCCAATCATCATAAACATCCTCCTCCTCCTTCTTCTCCTCTTCTCCTCCTCCTCATCAGCATCTTCATCATCATTATCATCAACATCCGCCACATCATCACCATCTCCCTACTCTCATCCTCCTCATAATCATCCTAATCCTTATCATCATCTTCCTACTCTTCCTCATCATCCTCATCATCCTCATCATCAACCTCCTTCCCCTCATCATCATCATCCTAATCCTCATTATCATAATTATCATCCTTCTTCTCATCATTATCCTCATCCTCATTATCCTCCTTATCATCATCTTCAACTTCCTACAAATTACCATCGTCATCATAATCCTCCTCGTATTCCTCCCCCTCCGCCTCCTCCCGATCATTGTCATCCCCATGATCCTCCTCATCATTCTCATCCTCCTTATCCTCTTCATCCTCCTCATCGTCCTCCTCATTGTCATCCTCAACCTCCTCACAATCATCCTCCTCCTTATCATCGTTTTCATCTTCCTTCTCCTCCTCCTCCTTATCATAATCATCACCCTTATCATCATCCTCATCCTCATCGTATTCCTCCCCCTGTGCCTCCTCCCGATCGTCATTATCATCCTCATGATCCTCCTCATCATTTTAATCCACCGTATCCTCTTCATCTTCTTCATTCTCCCCATCGTCCTCCTCATCTTCATCCTCATCATCAACATCATCAGCATCATCCACCTCCACCTCCATCACCACGTTCTCGTTATCATTCTTGTCCTCCTCCTCGTCGTCATTGTCATTCTCATGTTCATCTTTCTTCTCATCGTCAACCTCCTCGTCATTGTCATCTTCATTATTATGTTGGTATATAACATTCCAGCAAATTATGTTGCTCTCGGAAAACACACGGACACGTCGACATATTGACAATCATGAAGTTATTATCCTCTAATGTACGATCTACTGTTTCAACATTCACTGTGTGCTAATCCCCCCCCCCAAAGAAGTATTTCACATTGGTTCCCCCATCAATCATATAACAATACACCACATGACTAACATTTGCAACCACGATCATATCTTTCATATTGAAGGTCACTTTGTCAAGTTATATATGTGCACATCTGTCATGTGACAATGTAGAACATATAATTGTCTTCGTTAGAACGAAAAAGCAAAAAATATTCAGTTTGCAATTATTTGATCTTTAGTATTAATGGTAACGCAACATTCTTTGTCACTATCGTTTTCTGATAGACTATATAGATTGTTTTACTTGATAATATATATGTTAACTAGGTTTTATTTACAAGTCACAACTATTCTATTGCAATCTGTGCAAGAAACATTTGTATTCCTTAATGGGTATTTATTTTTTTTACTTTACCAAACTATCTAATGTGTATACACATAGCCTAAAGATGAAATGTGAATTGAACGGTTAAACAATAACGGTTAACGGTTGAACGGTTAAAAACGGTCGTCACCACTAATATATTCTAAGACTGAGTGTATTTTTTCTTTTGCAATGTAATGTTAATAGATGTATTTGTCAAGCATCGTAATATAAAAAACATTGATTTATATAACTTTACGTTCCATTACAATCACTTTGTGTTGACCAAGTTGGATAAAGAAAACTATACGAATTTGATGTTTGAAGAATATTCTCTATATGGCAAACGACATTTCCTTTACTTTTTAAGACTTCCTATCCAAAATGGATTGTTGCAGAAAGGCAACGCATTTTGCGTTGCTGGATAGATAACTGAAAAAATTCATAGAAAAAGTAGACTGCTTAATGAAAGTATCTGATAGCAGGATCCAGTAGATGTGGACAAAAATCGCACCGCCAGACCAATCATAACAGTATACGACATAGCAGTAAAGATAACTTATCCATATGTGTGGTTCGTTTATTAAATACAGTTTCTACATAACATTAACTGCTTCACTTACCAATTCGATACTTCCGCCAGATACTTTCGATAATACAGACTGATGATCAACACTTCTCGCATAAGCGATGGAATCTTTAAGCGGATGGATATATAGAAATGAAGAAAATGGCGTCAACCTGCGTTTGTGTAAAACCAACACGTAGTTATAATGGCATTTAACAATATTGAACTTGTAAATTGTATAACGAGGTCCTTTTACGATGAGATCGTGTTCGTGATCGTGTTTGTCTTGTTCGTTCAGCCGTTTAAAGTTTGTCACCTTGGCATTTGTATGAACACACCCAACATAAAAGGCATTGAACTAGTTTCTTGTAAGTTAGCATTCCATACCATACCCTGCAGCAGAATAACTGCGAAATGTCAATAAAACACACTAAATTGCACGTAAAGCTCTGTTACAACTTATTCCCCAGATATAATCAGCTAAAACCGAGTCGTATTGGAAATATAGTGACAAAGATATGATATAAGAATTACAGTAGTACTATATAGTATAAGTTTGAATGTGCTGAAAAATTGATAAGAATGTTGACGTCTTTGCTTCACCATTAATCATAACCATTAATAATAACAATAATATGATAGCACACTGATTTTATTTGTGAAAAAAAGTATTTTGCTGCGAAAAAATGTAATGAGGGTTACCGGGGTGACTGGAGTGGAAGGGGGGGGGGGGGTTAGACAGGGCTAAATATATCAGAGGGGGTTCCATCAATTGACGTAAAATCAATTTTTTTTAGCTTTTGCAGAGGAGACACGTGGGAAAGGCGAAAATAAAATCTTAAGGTGGAATGGGAATGTGAGAGGGGTTGAATTTGACTGAATGTTTTACACACTTGGTGTTATAAAATCCGAGTTATTTCATGTTGCGCTTCATAATGACAGTTACTGTGGATACGGTGACGCATTAGCTTGACGCTTCACCAAGGTTGTTTATTATAGATATCAGAGATGTATATTAGAAGACAAGGAACAGTAAAGTTGGGAAAGAGGATAAATAAATACAACGGTAATACGTCATGAGAGCTTCAGTTTGGGTATTTACTTTCCTAAGGAAGTGAATATTGTTATCGCTGAGAGTGTATCAGACTACTATTTCTTCTACGAGGATATAGAGGTTTGCGATTTGAACGTGTCTAACATAAAACGTCATATGTACAGTAGTGGAGTTTAGCGAATTACACCCCACTGCATAGATTAATGAACTATACTTTGGTTGTATGCATGACTACACACCGATGTTTGTAGGATTGTGTACGGATTGCTATATTGTTAAAACAAGAGCAGCAACTCCACAGAGGCTCACGTAACCTTCCATTGAGACATTCGATTTTAATTGTGCGTAAGACATACGCGGGATAACGGTGTAAATTCCTGTATTTCCAGCTCATTTTCCCCTTGCCTTATGCTCCTTCTCAGCAGCCATAATTTGTTACAATGATTAACATTTGTACAAATTTGTTTTGAAAACAAAATACATGAGCCTAATGATTAATGTATTGTTTTATTCTCTCAATTAGGATCAAATATAAGGATATTATTAATGACTCTAACACACCGCAGGAATCTTCCGTTTAACTAATTTTTACTATTGAATACAACATAATCGTGGCCCGAACCGCATTTAGATGTTCCCCGCTATAGTGATATATTGAACGGCCTAAATGGCTATATTGTCACCAGCATTGATTATGGTTGTATCACAGTATTTGGTATATTGGTACCTTCTCAGAAATTAAAACTATATTTAACATGGCGGATGTGCCAGCAATGTACCAGCTACTTTATATTGGTCACAGGTACTTAGGTATAATATGCATAATAAGTAAGGTCAAGAGTTTATACTTAATGCAAATAAAGCCTCGACTCTGAACATTAATTTAAAATGAAGTCTTTGAGAGGTCGGCTAAATCGAAATGTATAGGTTTTCACAAAAGCTTTAAACTACAAATACAGCGACTGTCTGTTTCTTTGTTTGCAGAAATGGTTGTCCCCCACGTCTGATGTACTGGTTCGACGGCACTGCAGATCACTGACGGCAACTAACACAACACACATTAGTTCAGTATCCAGCCCGCCATGTTTATTTTTGAATTGGAGAATCTGATGAAAAAGACTATGTCTCAATATCGTAGTATACGTATTATACCGTGATGTCTCTGACAAAAGGAAAGGGATAATAATGGAAAAGAACACCTTCAGAATAGAATTTCGATGTAATTATATGCATAATAGATGTGTTGCCTTTTCTATCTTCAAATCAATACACAGATCTTTTGTCGTGATTTTACATCAGCTACCCGGTAATTGGTAGCTAGCTACATTCACACACACAAATTCCCGTATCATACACTCTCAATATACTCCATATAAACATTCGCTCCCTGGCCAAGTCGCACATCCAATGCCTTAACAATCTGAACCTAATGCTCACTGTTGGTTTTATAGAAAGATGAAGACGTCTGAATAACACCTCCTCGGTCTGAAACGCTAATCTTTGTTTCAAACTAAAAACAAAAAGACTCTGCGGTGTCTTACCATGCTTACATCATGTCGAAAACCACAACACATGTACATACTTACTATTCCCTGGGTACAAATACTTTATGTATGCTAACGAACTTTGTCATTGATCAAGAGTTAAATTTTATAATCTTGTTATCGTTCAAAGATTTGTCTTCCTACGCCCCGTCAAACGACACCAGTGTATAATGTACCTATCTCTCTATTCAAAGGTCGTAGAAGCCAAACATAAAGTAAGTTCACAATGGTACTCCAATTCTAGCGTATATACTTACTCTTCCTCGTTAATTTATACTTGCACTCAAAACTCTAAGATATACAATAGTACAATATGAAGTACATGTAAACGTGCCAAAGAAGCTTGTACTCGTCCTAGTACGTACCAATGAACACTTGCACTTGTATCTGTAATTATGATGTTAGAATCGCACTACAAGCCATGTCTAGAAATATCAGGCGGCTAGCCAACGTCCTTTGCATGAAGAAGCAAATCAATTTATTGAGCCCGTATTAGTTGTAAAAAATAAATTTTACACTTGAACCGTTACGAATTTAAATGAAACCATTTTGACTCTATTATACCAATAGGTACTTATACATTGTAGAAAATAAACAGACACTCATGATACATTATATGGCATACCATAGATATCATACTTATTGCATTAAATGCAGTCGAATAAATGCCGTATACTAGTTTTTTTTTAAGAAAAAGTCGCCAAGGAAATAACCTGGGCACGAAAACCAAACTACCAAACGACTGATCCGCTCTCAGCCCCAGTCCCCTTGCATCGGGACTATGATAGTGTGATCATCGTCGGGTGTGTATCACCATTTCCCTCGAAAGGGAACAGATACTACACATGTTATACTAGTTGTATAATAGTTGTATATTAGTCGTATACTAGTTGTTTCGTGCTACCAGCAAATGTACAGGGCCTCTATAAAACACGCTGTATGCCATACACAAGCACTTACCAAAGCTTCAAGGGTCAATGGTTACTTATTTAATACTGTTGAGATCAGAACTAAGTTCATTCCAAACGTATTGAGCAGCGGGGAAGTTCGAAAAAATAATGTATTAAATTGATGAAAAGAAAATGTAGATTTTTTCCACAATAAAATCAACAAGGAATTTCATTTTTTGTGGCAGGGAATCGCATTTCAGCAGTCACAATATTAGAAGAAATTGATAGGAAATGTCAATATCCCCTAGTGATGAATGAGTTAGTTCATATCGATGAGAACCATCGACGTAGCTTTTACATCTTACATACAGTTCATACAAGCCACAGACACACATCAGTACGTACCAAACAATAATGCACAACCTGTATAAGAATCAACTACGACCTTAGACTATAGTAATACGTTATTCCACACATATCTCAAACTGAAACTTGAAAGGAATTAACAGACGACAATGGAACGCCACACATCAGCAGTCACCAATTACTAGTATAGCTTGGTCTCACAAGAGGACTATTAACCCACACACCAGCAGTTACCAAACAATAATGCACAACACTTTGTAAGAATCAATTGCAACCTATAGACTATAGTAATACACGTTATTCAACACATATTTCAAAAGGCTGAAAATTGGTAGGAATCTAAAGAGGAAGTTAAACAATCCAACGAAAAGTATATCGAATTTAGTTTTGTATTTAATAACTTAATAGATATTCTGGTTCTCGACAATGGTAACAGAAAATATTATACAGGATAACAGATATTGCACACTGTTAGTTGAAAATACCAGCTTGTTCCCAACTCGAATATGGGATGATTGAATGCAGCCTGCTTGGGGTGGTTTAATACCAAGTCGGTCTTATATCGAGCCTTTCTCAAACTCATACGAATTGTGTATGTACTGAATTAATGGTCATATCGTTATCGGAGCTTGGTAAACACATTACAGATTTAACATTACGATAGCTATCAAGGTACCATTGTAACACGTATGCATTCCTTGCGTTATTTTCTTTACACTGTGCTTTGTTATTATAAAAATAGAAAGAGACATAAAACTTCGTAATCTCATTTGGTTTCCATTCTTGTTTCGCTATTATTATAACTTTTATTTTCTTAGCCTCTTACCTGTTTTCAATCTTTCCTATGTATGCAACCACAATGTACAATAAATAAGAACCGATTCCAGTTTGACGGTTACCGGGTAATTATTGTATTGTAAACCGATTTAACCGATTAATGTTTTGGCAGCGTTTACTGTATAATTTGTTTGCAGCTTTAACTGTATAATGTTTGGCATCTTTAACTGTATAATGTGTTTACATATTTAACTTGTAAATGTTTGAACTAACTACTGTATACGATTGGGTGGATTATATTAACCTAAACGGTTAGAAAGAGATGTGGTCATAAAGTTGATACTGTATATTCTGGCAATGTTTCAACAATTCTTGCAGATCAGATATTGCTATGGTACTTAATACACTAACATTATGGTAATATTCTTTGAAGAAGGTTTTAAGTTGAATATCGAACATGAATTTCATGAATTTAATGTTAATCCATGCCTAATAATTATTATTCTTGACCAGGTATAATCTAACTCGTGTTATTTCAGTTATTACTTGTAGGCAGGTGTCACCTGTTTTTACACATGCCAACATAAATGTGAAAGTTCTTACGTCTCACATTTGATAGCAACACCAGAATGCAAAACTGTAGAAAGTGGTTACGATGTGTTAACTTAATTTCTGGATGCGGCACTTAGCACACCATAGTATGATAATCAAACAAGAATTGTATGTTATGCCATACTCAGTCTCAGTTATAAATATTTATGAAACCAGCACACTACAAACTATACTACCTCTACTGGACATGGCCAAATTAAATACTAATAATGATACCAATGTAACATACTCTTATTAACATAACATATTTACAAACTATATCTAGTTGATATTTATCTGGCAACACCACACGTGCATAACTAATGAGATGATGTGCCTATATAAACACTAGCATACCACTATACACTTTCGTACGAAGTCATGCTTAGTTACTAAGATGACCGACATATAAACCAAGTATGATATGAATTCAACATGGTTCCTGAGATAGTGTTCCCAAGCTAAATACCACATACACATACACACATCAAATGGACTTGACATGATAACTCTGCCAAGCAATCTAAGGTGCAAACATGTTGTGACATGATAGGATATTGCACAAGCATTATTTTATATATCAGCTAGAGAAAATATATCTCTCGAATTTCCTCCACCCCACCCCCTACCCCTCCCCCTCCTCCGCCTCCCCACCCCTCCCCCAGCTGGTCCTCTTTAGCGTGGATAGCTACTATTGTAAATCGGTTTTTATTTGCAAGTTGTTGTTGCAAGTTCAAAGTAGCTTTTTGCGTTTTTTTTGTCTCGCCGTTTTCCTACCCTTTTGACTTGTCCATGGAGTCTTTTACATGTATTCATCACTACACAGCAAACTAAGATATTAGACAAGTGTTTTTTACCAGCCAAGATCATTTATCGGTGAGTAAATAAAGACTTGTGCAGATAATGAGTAGAGTGTCTCACGACAAATTCCTCATATAAACTTAATCGCATACAGTTCCCCAAACGCATGGTTTGAATTCAACCAATCAGTAAATAGCTTACAAGTTTTTATGAGCCGTTGCTTAAAATGAATTCATTCACTGTGACAGCTATTGGGAAAAACAATGCGTTGTTACCACAGCCATACACAATTTACACAAATAAAGCATAGTGTTGGAGTAGAATTCAAATATTCATGTTATTGGGCGGGGTTTATTGTGATCCTAACTGGAAAAAAATATCTTTGAAGAAAAAACGTTCAAAGTTGA
>JXUT01128673.1:0-27899 GCA_000934455.1 Apostichopus parvimensis
GAAAGAGCAATAATTCATTTTGAAACTTTATCATCATTCAATCTGGGATTTCATCAAGCACCTACTATGCTGCTTTCACTTTTATAGGGTCTGTTTTGGAAGCCCACCTTTTGCGTTGTGATCCATTTTCTGACTCAACTGTACTGTCACTCCCAGGAGTTAATCCAAGATATTCCAAATGAGTGGGTGTGGACCTTACTGGAATTATTGATTACTTTGTGATCCATTTCCTTTAGTATCACCAAATACTTTTGGATCCATGTCCTATAGTATCACCAATTACCTTTGGATCAAATTCCTACAGGATCACCAAATACTTTTGGATCCATGTCCTATATGATCAGTATTAATTTTGGATCCATATCCTATGCGATCATAAATTACATTCATGGGATTATGTTACTTTGTGATCCTTTCCTTATGCTCTTATCCACTGGGATCATTTTCTTATGACATTGTCATATCTACAGAATATCTATTCATTTTTTGCATATTTGGCATTTTTCATCCAGCAGCTTCCTATGAAACATTATGTTCAACTCATTAAACTATATTTTCTGGAGCTGGTAGCCTGCCCTCTATTACGTCTTTTGATCACAAGCTCATATCGTCTATTTAGAAGTGTTTTTCATAACAGAAGCTCTCCGCCTTGTTCGAAAAACTTTTACAGGTCAAAGGTGCGAAGACAACATCAACGAATGCCCTGAAGATTCTTGCTCTGGGAATGGATTTTGTCTGGACGGTGTGAACTCATACACCTGCTTGTGTGGACCTGGATGGGCAGGATTCGAATGCAGTCAGGATAACCTCTGTCAGGTAATTTAGTTTACAGTCCACAGTGTATATATGCAAAGTGAAATCTTAGATTGGATTCGATTGCAGTCAACCGATTCATGACTGCCTGGATAACCTCTGTCAGGTAATTTAGTTTACAGTCTACTGTATATATGCAATGTGAAATCTTAGTTTGGATTCGATTGCAGTCAACCGATTGATGACTGCCTGGATAACCTCTGTCAGGTAATTTAGTTTACAGACTGTTTTTTGGAAAGTAAAATCTTATGTTGGGTTTAATTTGATCATGATTACACATTGGTGGCTTGAAGAGAGTATCCGCAACATGCTCCCTCTAGAAATCTGTTGCCTCCTCTTGCCCATCCTCTCCCCATCCCCCCCCCCATCCCCACCACTCCATAAGAATATTAAAGATGCTGATTTCACATTTTACTGAAATATATGTGTTCATGAAATGAAAATATGAATGTTGTGAAGACATTACAAAAGCTATATGTTTTAAAATTTGTGTTTTCTATTTGACAATCTGTAACATCTTCCAGACTTTCAAATTCAATTCTTAGCCAGCTAAATGTGTCGTAAATGAGTCCACCATACTATGAGCAATCCTGTGAACATGTCTTTAAATGATCACTTGACTTGATTTTGTATTCCATGTTTATTTGAATAACAAGCCCATGCATTTTCCTCACAAGGCACTCTGCTACTCAATTTTAAACTGCTTTCATATTTAAAGTTTATGTGACTATTTCTCTGTCAGCATGTCATACTATTTGTTAATTTTTAAAGTTCCATCCTTCCGATTACTTTTTGTCCCTCGCATTAGAATATTTCAACATGTGTGGATCTCAATGAGAGTTACAAGTGCCTGTGTCCAAACGGAGTAGAGGGCGATCTTTGCGAAAGAGAGATAAACGAGTGTCTGGTAGAACCATGCCAGAATGGAGCCCAGTGTGTAGATCTATTCGCTGACTACAGGTATGTGGCTTCTCATGGGTGTAATTCAAACAACTGCGTGTGTAACATATAAAATTAGTGAAATCGGGTGGGTGGGGGGGAGGAGGGAATTGCCCACCTACCATTGTTTATTACATTCAGTCAGAATAATTATATCCCTGCTATGTGTATACAACGAGAGTATTTATATCAGCTTTCAGTTAGAGCTAATAGACCTAATTTATTGTCTTAATTTGCCTCAAAATACAATATTTGACAATGAAACAATTTTTAATGTTTGTTGCTGGGGCAGGACCCCACTCCCCTACATGACAGTTGTCTTCAAACATCCCAACGCCACCCCTCCTTTGTAAAGTCTTTGAATCGCCTCTACTCGTTCCATAAAAATTAATTCACCTACCTATAAATCAGTCAGGGGAAATATATAATCTGGCACCCCCACCTTTGAAATCCTGCCCACACTTCTGCCGTTTTTTGGTCTCTTGCAAGAACTTTAGAAGATTCAACAAATGTACTTCTATCGTCATGGCAACTTGATATCTTTTCCTCCCTTGTTAGATGCAATTGTTTGCCAGGATGGACCGGAAAAAACTGCACCTTGGATCTTGATGAGTGTTCTTCAAATCCCTGCTTAAACAGCGCTACTTGTGTTAATCAACAAGATCTCTTCAGTTGCATATGTCCACCATTTTATACCGGTCCTCTTTGTGAGATGACCTTTGACCCCTGTGATGCTGATGCCAATCAGTGTCATAATAATGCCTCATGTGTGACACAGACGAATGGAACAGCCTTTTGCCTCTGCCAAGAAGGTATTGGTAACGTAATTGAGAGAATGTTTACTTGATTATGAAAGTTGAAGTTTGTCAGAAACCTGTGTGAATATCTGAGGCTGAAAAAGCTTGACTGGCCTGTAACTCATGACAAACTATCTAGTTTGAAGCTAGCTTTTGCTAGTTGACAGTTGCCATGGTTACATATATCTTCCTCGCTTAGTTGTTTTCATCATACACTTGACAAATTGGCAGCCTTTAACAAACTGGTTAGGCTTCTGAGATTACTACTCTAGTAGACAGTAAAACAGTAACACCGTCACAGTATTTTATGTTGTCTGCATTCCTAACATTATAGGGCCTAGTTAGTGTTATAACAAACTGGTTAGGCTGCTGAGATTATAGCCATTACCATACCTATTGATAGCATCACAGATTTGAAAGCAAGCAAAATATGTAAGCAGCCTGAATGACAGTTTCAAAAGCGACCATATGGTTCGCATCAATTTTTGAAAAATTAAACAGGTAGCCTTGGTACATTGGTATAATCAACGTAGTAATGTTACATTAGGAGGATTGCATTTCTGACTCTTGAGTTCAAGCATTACTATGTTAGAGCCGAGGCTAGGCTAATTTTCTTTTTGTGTACATGTATGTAATGTAGGATAGTGAAAGCCAAGTGCTGTCTATCTCTCTTTGGATGATCTAAGTCACCCTAACCAGCACCAATCTCAATTTTTTTTTACAACTGCTAGTGGCATCTCTGTTCAACACAGGGTTGGAAAACAAGTTTGCTATTACCAATATCGTAACCTCCCAGCCTGTGTTAACAGAGTACCAAGTCATTACCTTATGACTGGGTGGACCACAAATCAACCAAGAAAAGAGCGATTGTATGATCGTGGTTTGGACCATTTCATGTGGGCCTTTTCTTAGAAACTGGTCATATGGTTAAACACAAATGACTGGTGTCAAATGAAACCACCGTAACGTTAATATGGTTCCTTATCTCGTTGCTCACAGGGTATGTCGGCATTAACTGTGAAATCAACTTAAACGAATGTGCCTCATCTCCTTGCTTTAATGCGGCTCTCTGTGAGGATAACATCGCTGGGTTTGTGTGTCACTGCCTGCCAGGATATTTGGGCCCTCTCTGCCAAGAAAACTTTGATGACTGTTTCGAAAATGTTTGTCAGAATAATGGAACGTGCATTGATGGAGTGAATAGGTAAGCTTAGTGAAAACACAATTCTATGGAGTAAAATATGTACCGTAAGCCGTTAACTTAAAAAATGAAAATTTGTTTATTGTGAAAAATTGTTAAGTTTGTTATGATTATACTAGAAGTTCTGTGGTTATACATGGGAGCATTCTTGGGCAGTTCTCATTATAAACCCCATGGGTATTTAAAACAACAGTATCTTACTATATTGCCCTACATGTAAAATTTGATTCTTTGCCATCAGAGATCAAAACTGTTATCAACCATGATGGAAAAGAAAGGCTTTTATTTCGTCCGTACAATAAAAGTATGAAGATGGTATTCATAGTACATTGAATGGGCATCAAACATTCCAAATGTATCGTTTTCGTTACAGATATTTCTGCGAATGTGCCAGCGGCTGGAGCGGTCCAAATTGCACAATTGAAGTCGACGAGTGTGTATCAAGGCCGTGTCAAAATGGCGCCACCTGCATCAACCTGTCAGAATCTTACCGATGTGTTTGTCCGATTGGATATGAAGGTAAAGTGTGCTGCTGAGTCTGAATAATAGTTTACACATTAGACCTAACATTATGATATTGTTGCAGTCTTGCCAATCCCCCCTTCCCCCCCCTCCCTCCCCCACCAGCATCTTAAACTGACATTTTATCATCAAGACTTTATGCCATTTTGATGTAGTTACTTCAGAGCTTGAGGTAAAACTTCAGATATATTTGAGTTACCCAAAGATGATTTCTTGCATTTTTGTCATGTTTCAGGAAATGATTGTGAAATAGATATCAACGAATGTTTGAGTCAACCATGCCTCAATAACGGTTCTTGTTCGGACGGTATCGGAAATGTTGCCTGCACTTGTCTGGAAGGCTTCACTGGGATCCTCTGTGATATAAATATTGACGATTGTGAACCATTTCCTTGTAACAATGGAAGGTAAAGTTTTGTACTGAAATTTGGAAAAAGAGCTTTTCTTTTTAGGAATCTGTTTCTTCCACAATACGATAACTCAAAAGTGGTAAATTGAACAGTCATGTGGTCAGAATGTTGAAAATTTTGAAAATTAATCAATTAAATTTGTTGTTTAGTCCTTTGTTTTTATTTCTGTAAGTTTAAGGAAACATTTGGTTGCTACGTAAAATGCATGAATATTCATGTGATCAACCAGTTGGGACAATTTCTAATGCTGATACCACTCTATACTGTCCTCCCATATCATGCTTTAAAGCACTTGTACTAACAGTATGAACAGTTCCTAACCTTGATCTGATTCTGATGCTAATACCACTCTATACTGTCCTCCCATATCATGCTTCAAAGCACTAGTACTGACAGTTCAAACAGTTCCTAACCTTGATCTGATTATGATGCTAATACCACTCTATACTGTCCTCCAATATCATGCTTCAAAGCACTGGTATTGTCAGTACAAACAGTTCCAAACCTTAATCTGATAGAAATATGATATTCATACTGCTCGTACTGACCATACGAGTGCTCTGAAGCGGGACATGACACTACAGTATAGAACAAATTGTCCCAACTGGCCGAGTTTATGCTCACAAGTTGAAATACTATTGGTTTACTGTGCACGTTGTCAATGGATACTCTTCACATCAGTTTTTTTTTGCAGGCCAACTTACTTTTACACAGTTTTATACTGTGTAACTTACCTTTACACAGTTTTATACTGTGTAACTTACCTTTACACAGTTTTATACTGTGTAACTTATTTTTACACAGTTTAAAACTGTGTAACTTACCTTTACACAGTTTTATACTGTGTAACTTACTTTTACACAGTTTAAAACTGTGTAACTTACCTTTACACAGTTTTATACTGTGTAACTTACTTTTACACAGTTTTATTTGCATGTAAATGTACTGTACAAAAGTTACTGTAATATTTTCCGGTTGTACAACATCATACATAATACAGCTAGGAATACTCAATATTTGCCTTTACAAACGTGTATATTCATGAGCTAATTTCTTATTCCAATTTAGTTGTAATGATGGAGTAGCTGAATTCACTTGCTCCTGTTTCCCTGGATACGCTGGTTCCACTTGCCTAGAGGATGTTAATGAGTGCTCCAGCCAGCCTTGTGTCAATGCAGGGACATGTCTTAATCTAGCCAATAGATATAGATGTGACTGTAACCATGGTTACAGAGGTAGGGTCTTATTCACATCACTGTCTCTTATTCCTTTTTTTAAATAAATTTACTGTTTCATTGTTGCTTGAAGTAGGGGCAGGAACATACTAGCAACATATATAAATATCAATTATATACATGGTCGGTTCCCTTTAATGGAATTGTCATACTGAACTACACCCACTATCATGATTATGGTCACTAGCTGAGATAACAGCCTTGCTGTTTTTCTAGTGTCTTTCATATGTTAACCTTCCTACTGTAATGTTATTTTTTTATTGATCTTGTACAAACATATGAGAAATAAATTTGAAATTGAAATAATCACTGCCTGGATGCTTTAGGGCTTCCGTGGAGCTAGTATACTGTTTGGACTGTTCTTAGACAGTAACGATAAGAAGTAATAGATGATATTTTTGTTAAATAAAATTTTGCAACTCTGTTGTCAGGCATGAGCTTTTTCTGCGAATTCGGGGGAATATCTGTGATTTCTTTTCTACCTCCGGGACAAAAACTATTATCCTAACACACTGTTGCATACGCAAACTGGAGCCTATACCGCAATTTTTGCAAAGTTCCGTGATTTGTGTTTACCCCAGGCTCATCCCTGTGTTGTGAACTTTTGTAAAAAATAAGAAGTTTCTAGCTTTTGAAGACTGTAACTTACACATTCATGGGTTTACATTCTTGCAGGTGTTAATTGTGAATTTGACATTGACGTCTGTAACAACACAGCTCTCAACCAATCGCAGTGCTTGAATGGTGGGTCCTGCGTAGATGGCCCCGGTGGCTCTTTCGACTGCTTGTGCCCCTCAGGATATACCGACCAATACTGTCAAACAGAGATTGACGAATGCCAGTCCACCCCTTGTCAGAATGGTGCGACCTGTCTGGATGAAATAAATAATGTAACATGTTTGTGTCTTGAGGGTAAGCATTATACCTTCTTTTCTCTTCCGTAAAGTAAGGAAATGACTAAATTTTTGTCTTCAATGTTTTAATCAATTTACTAAATGAAAATATGAAAAAAATAAAAAAAATGAAAAAAATGAAAAAATATGAAAAAAAAATGAAAAAAAGCAAACAACTTGATGAAATGAACATGATTTTGCTGTTTTTTTGTCTAGGATGGACCGGTGAACTTTGTGATGCCGACACAGATGAGTGTCTTTCCCAGCCGTGTAATAATGGTGGTATCTGCGCCCAACTTCCCCCTCCTGGGGGGTACCTGTGCTTCTGCCCGCAGGGGTACCAAGGAGCACGCTGCGAAGTGAACTACGATGAATGTCTATCCAACCCATGTCTTCACGGTGCCACCTGTGTGAACGGTATCAACCTGTATCGGTGTTTGTGTCCATACGGATATTCGGGACCAGAATGTGGTGATGAAATAGATGTGTGCACCCTACAGCCATGCCGCAATAATGCGACGTGCGTGGTCATCGGACCGGGAACTTACAATTGCAGTTGTGTGGATGGATTTGTCGGTACTGACTGTGGGGTAGAAGATCCGTGTCTATCTTCACCATGTTTTAATGGCGGCACATGCCAGCTAATTCAGGAATTATTCATATGCAAATGTCCATCTGGTTACCATGGTGACCAATGTCAGAATATAGTTAGTACACTGCCAACTCTATCGAATGACCCCACAACAACAGCAGCCATGACAACAGCTGGAACAACATCAAAATTATCGTCATATCTTCCTACATCTGTAACTATGGTAACAGAGCCTACCACAGTGAGCACAAGTACCAACTTTATCACCAGCACTGAAAACTTGGATACTTATTCCACAAATTCCTTGCCAGTTGGCACAAAAATGTCATCTCCCTTTACGACCAACCTACAAAGTGGCATGCCATCAACTATTGAATATTCATCAAGCCGGACTGTTCCAGTAAGAAGCATTTCCTCAGGTAAAGCTGACCCAACTGTTTCCAGCATTTTGAGCACATCTGACATTTCATTTCCCTCTTCATCTCCAGTAGAGGAATCATTTACATCACAAAGTGACCTAACATCTCACAATCCTACATCTGGTGCCATGTTTACGACCATTGAAACCATGGAAACTGAATCCCAAACATTGCCGGTCAGTTCCTACAGCAAAAGTCATGCCTCGTATGCCATTCCTTCTGTTACCATGGCAACAACAGCTGCCATCTTAGAAACAACTGAGATAATTACCGACCCTGATGAAAACCAGACCACTTCGATTTCTTTATCTGAAATACCAACAGAGACGAAAAGCATACAGACTTCTGAAATTATTGGTGCCCTTATAACAACTCCATCAACAGACGTGTCTGTTTCACATAAGTTCACGACAGAGATGCTAAATTTTACGGATGAAAGGGTCACCAGAAAAGCTTCTACTTCAGTGCCCCAGACTATCTTACAAACCACGGCTATCTCTACTCCTGCGCTCGAGACTGAAGACATTCGTTCAACAAAAGTCGTCAATACTGATGCCTCAACCAGCTCTGAGAAACCTTCAGGTAGTCCTAAAATAATACCTCAGACAACACATTTAGCTTCTCTTTATCAGAGTGAGGAAACAGATGTAACGGAGACTTTTACAGACAGCACAACTATTGATCTGTCATCAGATGAACTATCATCACAAACTTCCTCGGTTGTCAACACAAAAGTGACAAATACTGCAAGACCAGAGGTGACATTTCAATCTACAGATGCATTGAAGGTTACGGTGGGAGGAAAACAAGGGGAGAAAATGACGACTCTGGAAATTTCAACACCATCTTCATTTTTGACTTCATCATCATCATCTGGAACTTATCCAACATTCTCCACCTCATTTTCAATGTCAACAACAGCATCAGTATCATCAACAACAGCATCAACATTATCAACAACAGCATCAACATTATCAACAACAGCATCAACATTATCAACAACAGCTTCAACATTATCAACAGACATGTCACCATTATCAACGAAACCGTCGCCATCAACATCCCCGGTGACACAAGCACCAACATTTGCCTCAACAATTCCAGTATCTGACTCATCAAGATCATCAACAGATATCCCATATTTTAGTACTGTTACATCTAATCAACATGGAACGACTGTTGTTGAGCCCATAAGCTCGTTGCCATCAGACTTCACTCAATCTACCCCTCAGTTAGGATCTACGACTTCTAGGATTACTATGTCTGAGATGAAAAGATCATCAACTGATCAACTGACCACTTTAACTCCTTTCAACCCTTCAATCAGAATGGTATCTCCAACTGATGTATCCATGCCCGTGTCAATCGATAGCGTTGAAATGTCGACAACAGTACCAACTGGAAATGCTGTAACCCAAGAGGAAGGTTTTACCAGCCAAACTTTCTCCACCCCTTTATCAAGAATAGAATCATCTACAAAAGCCCCCATAGCAACAGTAATCACAAGCCCAGCCAGTACTGCATTAGCTGTGAGTATTTCTCAGACAGAAGAAACACCAGTACAAAGGACTTCTCAAAGCCATCTGACTCCTACACCAAGAATGGAATCTTCCAGCAACATCTTAACATCAAAGTCAATAGATGGACCTGCCACTACACTGGATTATTCCATCTTTCAGTCAAGTGTTAGACCACCTGATAGTGGCTCGACTCAACAGCAGAGCACATCTACTTCTGCCCCTATATCAAGAATGGTGTCATCCAGCAGGAAGTCTACACCAGAATCAACAGAAAATGCTGTTACATCCCTTGGTTCTACTGTCTATCAGTCGATTGATACAGCAACTGATATGGCCTTTACTCATGGAAAGAGCACATCAAGTCAAAATAATTTCACCCCTTCATTAAGAATGGAATCATCCAGCACCATCTTTACACCAGGATCAAGCGATAAGTCAGTTGCTACACTCGGCATTAGTATCTCTCAGTCGAGCATAACACAAGCTGATGCTACCACGACTCAGACGGAAGGTGTTAGGACTAACATGCTTTCATCTCCCTCCCAAAGAATGGAATCACCCACTGAAATACAACAGATCACAACAACAACAACCAATCAGAAATATTCCACAAACCTTGCCAGCACTTCACTGCAACAAACACAGATGTTGTCCTCACCAGAATTAGTTTCAACCACGAGAGGCTTAGTTACCTGTCCATCTGTTCCTTGTCAAAACGGTGGGATTTGTAGAGAAAGTTTGGTGTCGGAAGTTGTGACCTACACGTGTGATTGCCCGTTCAGATTTGGAGGGAACTTTTGTGAACAAGGTATTCAGTTTACATTAACCTTAACCCTGTATACATGTTTAGTACCATGAAAGAACGATTTGTGTAATGCTAGATAGTGCTAAGATATTGTAATCCTAATTGTCATACACAAAAAAAATCGAAAATATTCAAAAGAATATTTGGCGATGAATATCCTTTTTGTAAATTATATATTTTTTTGTCATCATGAGAGCTCTTTTGTGCTATTAATGTGATTTTTCATAATCTTGAAAATGTTTTCATACCTTTGAAGAAATATATATCCTAGTGGTAGCATTATACTTCTTTGGTACTAAACGGCTTCAATTTTTAATCGTTTAGCATTAATCTCTCGTTTCTTTTCTTCTCTCTAGAGCTAACGATATTCTTCCCATCATTTGACGGAGAGGCATATTTGGAGCACGCGCCTCTCGGATTCGCTGGATACCCTACCAATGAAGTCTTTGTGACTTTGGTCTCTCGATCAAATTCTGGTCTCATCCTCTTCTCTGAGTCCATACCCACCTCCTCCTCGGATGACTATTTCTACCTTTACCTCAGTGACTGGAAAGTGACCGCTGAAATATCTTGTGGATTTGGACAGATCCTTAGAGTTCAGTCTGAAGTTGTAATTGATCCAAATGTACACGTCGAGGTTCTTGTCAGGTAGGGTAACTCTCAGATATCAATAAAGGATGTCGTTGGGGACACATTTAATTTTGTTTTGTCTCTGAATGTTTAATAGAAATCACTGCTTTCAATCCAGGTTGTGTTTCAATAACACTTTTAATTTTTGAGAAATGCCACTTTCAATAAACATCTGAGGTTTATCAATAAAGCAACTGGACTACTTAAGAAAACACAGACCATTTGGTCAGTTCCTAAGGTGTTAAACAAACCTTAATGGCAGGACTTAACAGCTCCATCGCCTCAAAAAAAATATGTTTTATTAAATCATTTTTTTTTTTTTTTTTTTAAATTTAATATCTAATAGTGCTCTGTTCATTGGGTCATTGACTCTTCTCACATCATTCATCTTCTTCTCTAAGTTACATGTTTTATTACTTCCATGGAAAGATGTTTTCCTTTGCAGTGAGATTTTTTTTCTACCTTTATACTACCTTCCCTCCCTCCCTCTCTAGGCAAACAAGGCCATCTGGAATTGATTTTAACTGTAAACTCCAGCTAGAGGTCAACGGACAGATATCTTCCATTGAAGCCTTTTCATTCATCTATCCACAACCGCTCGGAGCGTTATATGTCGGTGGAATTCCTCAGAATTTTGCACCTCATACGTCAGCACCTGTGGTGTCAGGACTAGTCGGCTGTGTGCGATACTTACAGGTTAATTCTGTGGAATACTTTGTATACGAAGATGCTGTGGATGGACGTAATGTCCGGAGTTGCACTGTTAATGACCATTGCCAGTATGAACCCTGTAGGCATAATGGGACATGTGTGAGGTGAGTATAGGTGTGGTACATAGTCAGCGGTTCATGAGAATTGTCAGTATGAACTGTTTAGGAATAACGGCACGTGAATGAGTATTGGTGTGTTACACAGTCAGCGGTTCATGAGAATTGTCAGTATGAACTGTTTAGAATTAAATGGTACATGAAACAGTATTGGTGTGTGATACAGTCAGCAGTTGATGAGAATTGTCAGTATGAACTGTTTAAGAATAAGGGTACATGAATGAGTATGTGTGTGTTACACAGTCAGCGGTTGATAAGAATTGTCAGTATGAACTGTTAAGGAATAACGGCACATGAATGAGTATTGGTGTGTGATACAGTCAGCAGTTGATGAGAATTTTCAGTATGAACTGTTAAGGAATATCGGTACATAAATGAGTATTGGTGTGGTACACAGTCAGCGGTTCATGAGAATTGTCAGTATGAACTGTTAAGGAATATCGGTACATAAATGAGTATTGGTGTGTGATACAGTCAGCAGTTGATGAGAATTTTCAGTATGAACTGTTTAAGAATAAGGGTACATGAATGAGTATGTGTGTGTTACACAGTCAGCGGTTGATATTGTCAGTATGAACTGTTAAGGAATATCGGTACATAAATGAGTATTGGTGTGTGATACAGTCAGCAGTTGATGAGAATTTTCAGTATGAACTGTTTAGGAATAAACTGCACATGAATGAGTAAAGTCACTTAAACTTTAAAAGATTCTTCCTTATTCACAGTCTTACCGCTGACCCTGCATTTACTTGCTTGTGTCAGGAGGGGTACAGTGGGCTTCTCTGCGAGCACCGAATCCATTTCTGTTGGCCCAACCCTTGCCTTGCCGGGGCCACCTGTGTGCCATTGGAAGAGCAGGAATCATTTGCCTGTCTTTGTCCTTATGGAAGATTTGGGTTAACCTGCAACGAAAGTAACTATCTCTCCATTGAATAACGGTGTTCTCCAGCATTGACATAGAGGGCGCTGTCATGTCCAAATGAGTGTGATAAATAATGTTGCGATCTCTGAATCAAAGAAACACGATCACAGGAAAACCCTCACAGGCTGCAAACAGGCCTGATGAACTTGCATACAGACACAATGGCTGATTGACTATTTCTCTGTTCCACTTAGAGAGTTTGATTGAATTAATGAGGTGATTTGTAAAGCACAAGGTAAAGGTGTTTAAAACAATAAGTTTTAACTGGAAACTTTGAAAACATGTTAAATTCAAAAGGTCTGTTCTTCAATAATTACACACAATATTACTAGTGATCAACTCACAGTACCGTCATGATTTCAAGTTTGGCGGAACTAGATAGGACCACTATGACTGCGTCCTCTATTGGTTTTTGGTGTGGCTGGAGAGCCGCATTAGTATCATATTTTCTCTTAATGTAATGAAGCTGGTTGCCCTCTATTTCGATTGCTTTTAAACCGATTTCAAAAATGTTTGTCATTGGAAATGATACAGCAACATTTTAGACAACTCTTGCAGTGGTATGAAGCAGTGTTACAATAATTGATTGGTACAATTTCATCAGTTTGGATTAAAATGTTACAACCCTCCCCTTAGGCTAGGACAACTAGTCCTCCTTTCTCAAGATAAAAAATGTTGTAAACCCCAGACTTGTAGTAAATCCATACTTGTACTGACTTGTATTCTAGCAAAGTTACCTGTACTGGTACCCATCCTTGTGGATTTGTACTGGTACTGGTATTCGGGACACATTGCAATCTAGTACAGCTTCAAGTGAAGGATTAAGTACTCGTTCTCTTGCTTAGAACCTGGTACTCATACTCAAACCAAGGTAATTCTACTTGAACTTGTACTCATGCTGTTTGTACTCCCGACATCAAGTTTGATACTAAAACCTTGTCTTGTTACCCAAAATTTCAGCCCTGATGATCAGCCGCCCTCTATTCACCGGCACTTTCTTCGGACACGCTTCACATCTGCAGTATGCTAGAGTCCTCAACTGGGACTTTGTGTTGACTCTGAGACTGAAGTTTGCCCTTGCAAACACCCAGGACTCTGTCAAGAGTAATTGGCTGCTCTACTCCGGACAAAAAGGTTTGTAAGAAAACAAAAATTACAAGACAAAAATATCCATCAATCTTGTACAGTTGGGATCTTTTTCTCTGCGGAAATTTTCAAACATTTCTGACAGACAAACAATGAAAAAAATTATTTGGAAAGAACAGAAAGGAAATGGAAAAGCACCAGTGTGATTGTGTCAAATGTTGTGATAAAATTATGGTAACGACTATTTCCTTAGACCAAGATGATTGTGAATAACCTGGCAATTTTGGAAAATGTGAAAGATTAGCTTGGAACAGAATGTGATTTTCAAAAGTCACCTCAGATGAGGAGGTGGGTAAATAAACATTTAATAGATATTAAACTTTTATTGTTGACATACATCTCTATTTGTTTTCATTCAGGTGAAGGGTATCGGGGAAGTGATTATATCGCTCTCGGAATCGAAGAGAACTTTCTGAAGCTTCAGTTTGATCTTGGAACTGGTAAAGTTTGTCTCATTGCTTTCTACTTTTTAACCTACATTTACAAAATTTGGATGAATGTCACACTCGGTACTAGGATCCACCCAGGTGCATACGAGAATTCCTATTGTTTTTGGTGACTGTCAAAGGTCATTTGAGGTCAACAGAAATCAATTAAGCACAGAGACATGAACACAAACATGAATGAAGTTGATTGTTGCTGGGAGAAGGTTGCATATTTGTGAATAATTGTTGTTATATTGTTTTGCGTTAAAACGTAATAAATAAAAAAGCAAAACCAATTGAATTTTATTTAATTTTTTTTTTAAATCAAAATAGCCTGCTATTCATCACTCCCCATTTAACAGGTTTTGAGTATTTGTAATTTTGGAGATTGAGAGGGCAAGGGGGGAGGGGAGGCTGGGGGGGAGTGCATGGGTCGTTGTAGTTAACTCTTTATGGAATTTTGTTAAAACACAAAAATTTAAAAACAAATCAATTCAAAACTAATTCAGAAAAGTAAAAAATAGACACACACACACTTAAAATTGTCTGTTGTTTACCACTTTCCATATAATACATTTTGAGTACATTCTCAGTAGCAATTATTAATCAATTATAATCAATCCATTGTTTTGAATATTAATGTCATATCAGCTATGAAATTGATATCGCTGGCAAGTCTATTATGTTCACAGACAGTTTGTTTTTAAACAATTACTAAATCCCATTTAACAAATAAATAAACTAGTGAAAAAATGTAAAAATTTTTAAGCCTTTTTAAAAATTTTCTTCTATGTTGGTAACATTTTTCAGGTGCTGCCATTTTGAGAAGTCCTCAACCGCTGAATTTGTCCTTGCCATATCACAGTGTACAACTTGGCAGACACAAACAAGAAGGATGGATTCAGGTGAGTTCCTCATCTTTCTCTGATTCTGATGCTACTACCACTCTCTATACTGTCCTCCCATATAATGCTTCAAAGCACTCATACTGACAGTTTGAAACAGTTCCTCATCTTTTTCTGAGTTTTAATGCTAATACCACTCTATACTGTCCTCCCATATCATGCTTCAGAGCACTAGAACTGACAGTATGAACAGTTCCTTACTTTTATCTGATTCTGATGCTAATACCACTCTATACTGTCTTGCCATATCATGCTTCAGAGCACTCGTACTGGCAGTATGAAACAGTTCCTAATTTTTATCTGATAGAAACAGGATATTAATACTGGGATTAAGCTGTCAATATGCCTGCTTTGAAGCGTAAATGAAAGTCGTACCTCGTAGATGAAAGGTTGTCCCAAACTCGGGGTGGGAAGTCTCGTTCAGTGATATCATATATTCATGTGTAAAAGTAAGTTGGCCTGACGTTTCGATCCTAGCAGGATCTTCAGAGGCAAAAAAAAAAATCCTGCTAGGATCGAAACGTCTGGCCAACTTAACTTTTACACATTCTCTTACACAGGCTCTCTAGTGGATAAGCAGTTTGCTAACAGTTTTATTTTATTTTGATCATAATCATATATTCATATCTCCTTACCACCAGGTTGACAATCAAGTTAATGTCAGTGCTAACACACAGGGTCATCTGATTGGCCTGAACACCTACAGGGATCTGTTCATCGGAGGATTGAATGCAGGAGAGGATGCCTTTCTACCGGATAATTTGTCCTTCCAAAATGGCTTCCAAGGTTTGTAATTAAATCATTATGTCGTGTTTCAAAAATACAGGCTACTCAGTAAAATGTTGCATGTCTTGATAGATTTACTGAATGCTGTGAGATTATGTCACAAACAGAGTAGTGAGGGAGAGAGGAGATAGTGGGGGGGGGGGGTGGAAGGGAGCAGGGGAAAGTGGGATGGAGAATGCTGGGAGATGGAGTTTAAGAAGGGGGGAGGGGGTGAGGAGGTGAAGGGTACCTGTTTGCTTCAAGTTCACTTCTGCTTCATGTCAACTCCAAATGTTGTTATCTCGAAAATGGTAAATAAGAATTGTTACAAATGGTGTATAGAGGAGAGGAAGGGGAGGGACAGGTAAAGGAAGATTGTGATTGGTTGAGAAGGTGAAGGGATATCTGTTTGCTTCAAGTTCACTTCTCCATTTGCTTCTTGTCAACGTCAGACGTTGTTATTATGAAAACGGTACAAGTTTAATCACATACCTCTCTCTCATTAGTTCACGAATGCTAGGAAATTTATTTGATCATAATCACTTTCTGTTTTGTAAGGTGTAGTATATATTGCATATATTCTTGTCCTGTTTTCTGTTTCCTGGTTCCTCTATTTGTGGGTACTGAACCTTAAACAATGTCAGGGGGAACCAAAAGTGTTTTCTTTTTCATTGTTTCCTTTGCTTGTTTCCGGGAATTCTTCATTTGACAAATTAGCAAAGTACTTTCTGATACTCCACGGTTTGTTTCTATTGCAGGCTGTATCTACGATGTAGAAGTGAAAGCCAGCCAGTACGATGAATTTTCACTGCTCGGCCGACCACCTGGTCATGTGAATTCAGCAGTCAATGTTGGTCAGTGCTCTCTTTCGGAGTGCGCACTCAGCGAATGCAGAAACGGTGCGACTTGCGTCGATTTGGGAGCGTCTTACAGGTGGGGTATACGCAGGGCAATTTTCTTATTGTCTGAGATAAGTGAAAAGAATGAACTGCAACCATAGTTAAAAAAGTGAGAGTTGATCAAAATTTGTAACTTTTGAAGCTATGGTGATGGTGATGGGGGGGGGGGCTTGAAATGGGGAAAGGGTAGAATAGGGATAGGGAGAAGAGAGAACTCATTGCATGAGAGGAGAGAAAATGGAAAAATTCACAGAAATGATAATAAGATATAGTGAAGCCATATAACTGTTCGTTCACAAAATTTAAAGTAGTAGCCAGTAGTCATAAAATAGACTGTTTTACTTTAAAAGGTAAAGAAGCTGCTTAAGAAAGGGACCCCTACCTTAGCTTCTTATTGGGAATACTGTCCATTCTTCTAATACCTATAATGTTTTCCATCTTTCCCCTTTCCTCTTTCTCCTCCTCCTTTTGCCCCTCCTGCCTCCCATCCTCCACCCCTCCCACACCTCTTTAACCCCTTACCATCTTCTCAGCTCCCTCTCCCTTAACCCCTCCCTTCACCCCACCATTTCCCCCTAGACTCTCTCCAGATTAATTATTTTTTTCGCATTTTCTACGAATAGATGTATCTGTCCGTCGGGATGGAAGGGCCCCCTCTGTGAGGACAGGATCAATGCTTGTAGCGCAGAACACGATCCACAGCCGCTGTGCAGCGAGGGCGCTCTTTGTGTTCTCCAAGTTGTCGGTTACGCTTGTCTTTGTCCATTGGGAAAAACCGGCAGGTTTTGTACTTTAGGTGAGTGGGAAGATGGACCTTTGACATGTTATTTTCCGAAAATACGAATTTTCAATTTTTAGAATGGATTTGTAGAACCGAGGTCTTGGTAACTTTGCTGTGCCCAATGGTGTCCAGAGCCAGATCTGGTCCTAGGGACAATGATGTCACACAGCCTCCGTAAAATTCAATTTTAGAAGAGAGGTTGATTAGGTGCTTCTACTAAAATAGAAAAGGAACGGTTTATTCCGTTTACTGATATATATTCCAGTTACTTTTCTGTTTACCTAGGGTTAACATAAGTCCAGATTTCTCCCCTCACATGTCTCCCTTTTCCTATCTTACATAAACTGATAGGTTGGTTATACTAGCTTTTACAAAAATGTCCAGATTTTAAGGTAGTTCCCATAAAGTTGAAATAAGCACAGTTAAAGAAAACTTTCTAGACTTTGAATTGTCCATTTGTTGCTTACAAAAGAAAAAAGCTGCGTTTAGCAATTACTGACAGAATGAACTTTAGCCCCAATTGTTATATGCAAAGGAGGACAGCCTTAATTAGGTTAAAAGTGATATAGGTGTAGTCTTTTAATGTTTGTTCTGAAAACTTATAAACGTTTTAATAATCTGTTGTAACATAATTATCGCCAAAACGATAAAAAAAAGAAAATGACAATTTTGTTGATGATCAGGCACATTTGCAATGCAGCAAACGAATCCATCTGCTTTGCATATTCATTGGTTTAGTTAGCGAGTATTCGCTTTTTGTGTGTTGAAACATTCTGAATGTGTATGTTTCAAAATTTCTCTTGCACAGACCAAACCATCAGCGATCCCCTTTTTCATGGCGACTGGAGTTTTATGTCATTTCAAGCCACCAGTGACATCCGATTTGAAACAAACATTAAGATGGAATTCAAAGCCTCCAGCCAATCAGGACTTCTCTTTTATGCCGCCCAGAGTCTGCGACGGGATGCTGCTGACTTCATATCTATTGCATTAACCAACGGATTCGTAGAGTTTAGGTTTTCCTTAGGTAAGCTCAGGGTGCTATGCTTCAATGGTAGTTTAGAGCATGGATCACACACAGTCTGAGAAAGGGATAAAATTCTGGAAAAAGTAGGGAATAATCCTCTTTTGAAAGTCCTTGAATCCTCTTATTTTCATTAATACTTATAAAGAAAGTCTCTTTTTCGGCATAAAGGTACATATTTAGTCAAGAGGCGGTCAATTTTGGATGCATGCTCCTGTGGTGTGTAACTTTATGTCAAGTAGTCATCATGCAATGAGTAAGTCATCGAGTCTAGTCTAACAGTCAGGTGATATGCTGTATGCCTTGTTTGGGATTCGTGGCTCATTCAAGGTCCACCTCTCCACATATTAAAATTAGGGGGTAAGCATATATATTGAATCCTTTCCTGGGAGGGGGGGTGGGGGTGGGGGGAGACAGGAATAATACTGCTTGAACCTATTGTCTATAAAGATGATTTGGGGGGGCAGACAAATATTGTGGAGGTGGTCTTTGGAATGACAGATGGTTGTTTCTCTTTTGTTTTTCAGACGGACAAAGTGATCCTGCTATTATTAAGACTGCCATTCCACTTCCACTGACCTCTGACACATGGCATAGTCTTGAAGCCAGCCGTTTCAATCAGCTGGGAGTTTTAAGAGTCAACGATGAAGAACTTCGCATCCGAGCTCCTGGAAATTTGATCTCCTTAGATGTAGAGACGGATTTGTTTTTGGGTGGATTTGCCGATTTGTCTCTGGTAAACCCATTGGCTGTTGAGAATGAGGTGCTGGGCTTTGAAGGATGCATCCGACACGTTTCAGTCAATGGGTTAGATCTGGAGTTGACCGTAGATGGTATGTAGTATCCAAAGTTATGATGTGTTTGTCATATTGTGTGTTGTGATAGGAGTAGTAACTATATATAATGTGCTGTCTTAATGGGGGATCTTGTGAACCCCAAACAATGTGCACATAAATAGTATTTGTTGATAAAAACAAAATAAATGCATGTTATGGCTGCTTACGGGTAAGATGGGCAATTAAGGACGATCGATTGGTCACAGACACCGCCCATCTGGTGACTAGAGGCCGAACTGGCTCTCAGTGCCACAAGCAGGCATGAGCTTTTTCCGCGAATTCGCGGAATATCCGTGATTTCTTTTCTACCTCGGGGACAAAAACTATTATCCTACCACACTGTAGCATATGCAAACTGGAGCCTATACCGCAATTTTTGCAAAGTTCCGTGATTTTTTTTTACCCCAGGCTCATGCCTGCACAAGGAGAAGGGTGTCATTGATCCCTCCCCCTATATTGGTTTCAGTAATTGGACAAAGGTCCTTACTTTTGCAGGTGCCAAAGCTGGCAGAAATATCGGGGACTGTGACGGGACCGGGTGTGGCTACTCAGTCTGTAAGAACAACGGTACTTGTCTGGTCCAGGGTTTTGATATGCAGGATGTTATCTGTCTGTGTCAAGAAGTGAGTACTATTCCTTCCGTTTTTTTGGGGGGCAAGGAAGTGGCGGTAAGATTAAATCACTGACTTTGTTTCTTTGTGTCATACTTTATGAATATTCATATGTTTATTTCAATATCCAGTTGATTTCATTTTGAAATATTCATTTTAATATTGATATCGTTTAATATTCATATCATACTGAATATGCATTTGGATATAAGTTTAATATCAGTACCATATGCAAAGTATGTGCTTTTATCAATCTAGGGCATAATGTAAGGTGACCATATTTATCATGAAATCCAGGGATATTATTCTTGCTATTGACCCCCTCCCCCCCACCATATTGACATGAAAGGTCACTTAACTTACTGTAATGAACTAGATGACCAATGATAAGTCACTTCACGGATATACATATTGTAATTTTTCGGGTTGAAATTGATGCAAATACCTGTAGTTATTTTGTAATTACATTCTATGCTACACATCGACACATCCTTGCGACACAATATTACAACTCAACACAAAATGTAAAGTGAAAGGTATACTTTTGATATAATATTGTGAAACAAACAAGGATATTTATTCTTGTTTTCGTTTGTTTTCCTCAGCCGTTTGAAGGTGAGACCTGTGATGACATTAGTTACTGCACTGGGCATCTCTGTATGAATAATGGAACTTGCACGCCTCGACTTGAATCAAAAACCTATGACTGCGTTTGTAGCCTCGGCTGGACAGGTCCTTTCTGTAACCAATGTGAGTGTTTCTATAAAGAATATATACTTGGTTTTCTTTCAGTATGATTGATTGGAAAACAAAAGAGCAAAAAGCATATTAATTATTGCAAAAAGAACTAGACAACAGATAGTAATTGTATGTAACTTTACTCTGCAAGAGTGTTACTTCACCTAGTAAGAATGTCATTTCACCAAGTAGGAGTGTCACTTCTCCCAGTATGGGTGTACTCCACCCAGTAAGAGTGTCACTCCACCCAGTAAGAGTGTCACTTCAACCAACATGAGTGTCACTTCACCAGTAAGAGTGTCAATTCTCTCAGTATGGGTGTCACTTCACCCAGTATGGGTGTCACTTTACCTAATAGAGTGTCACATCACCTAGTAAGAGTCACTTCACCCAGTCAGAGTGTCACTTTACCCAGTAAGAGTGTCACTTCACCCAGTTAGAGTGTCACTTCACCCAGTAAGAGTGTCACTGCACCCAGTAAGAGTGTCACTTCACCCAGTAAGAGTGTCACTTCACCCAGTATGAGTGTCACTTTCCCCAGTATGAGTGTCACTTCACCCAGGAAGAGAATAAGTTCATGTTGACTAACCTCCCCTAATTAATCTGTTTATCTGTTTGTTTTATAGCTGTCAACATATCTACCAGCATCAGGTTATCCTCTCAGAGTTCTTTACTGTTCATTGACAAAGATTACAACATCTCTGCTCCTACACGGACTAACCTGTCTGTCTCTTTCATGACCGAGTCCCAGAATGGACTGATACTCTGGGTGGGGTTACCTGTGGGTGGTGGAGCGGGGGATTACCTGGCTCTGGGGCTTGAAGACGGACATATTAAAGTGGGGTAAGTATTGTCTTGGTGGAGGTTGAGCATGGATGTTTCTGTTTTGTTTTCTCTTTGTTTGCTAAAGATTGGATTTTTATGTCATGGATGTTGTTCCAAAACATGTTGTGAGTTACAGTGCAAACTAAGAGCACACATGAAAGTCTAGAAATATTCTTTGCAAGCAACTTATTGCTCCAAGTATTTCATTTTACTCATTTAGAGTGCATAGTTAGTGCATAGTCATTGCACTGGTGGTGCAAAGTAGTATTTTAGTGTATAGTTAGTGCAATTTTTAAGACTTGATAATACCATGATATGCATGATAGGCATAGTCACTTCATTGTAAGTGCATTGATGATACTTAGTGCATTGGGGATGCAATGGAAGTGCAGTCATAGCACATAGCTAACTGCATATTTAGCACATCGATATTGCATAATTACTGCATTGTTAGTGCATTGATGATGCAAAAAACAGCTAGTACATTGATAGTGCATAGTTAGTACATTAATAGTGCATAGTTAATACATTGATAGTGCATAGATAATACATTGATAGTGCATAGTTAGTATATTGATAGTGCAAAGTTAGTACATAAATAGTGCGTAGTAAATATATTGATAGTGCATAGTTAGTACCTTAATAGTGCATAATTAATACATTGATAGTGCATAGTACATTGACAGTGCATGGTTAGTACATTAATAGTGCATAGTTAATGCATTGATAGTGCATACAGGTAGTTAGTACATTAATAGTGCATAATTAATACATTGATAGTGCATAGTACATTGACAGTGCATGGTTAGTACATTAATAGTGCATAGTTAATGCATTGATAGTGCATAGTTAGTACATTAATAGTGCATAGTTAATGCATTCATAGTGCATAGTTAATACATTGATAGTGCATAGTTAGTCCATTTTTAACACATAATAAGTGCATTAATTTTTAACACATAATAAGTGCATTAATTTATTACATTTTCCACCTGTTTTTATTGTTCAGGATTCATCTTGGACATGACTCATCAACATTAATCATCCATACCACTGACGTTAGCCATGATTCTTGGCACACTGTTATTATACTCAGGTATGGAACGTGTTTCATATGCTTTCATATGGGCAGCTATGTTATAAGTATAAGTAAGAGTTCAAATTAAATTTATACTTGAGAAAGTTTTTATTTCCTTGTCTACAGAACAGCAGAGTTTGTTATTGATCTTTCTTGAAAAGCTATTGAACACGTTTCTGATTTCTGCCCCTTTTGCAGAAATCACATCCTTTAAAGAAAATGGTGGGAAAAAGGAGTCTTATCATATACAATCTTGCCATAAAATAGGGCGTTGTAAATGTGTTATATCGTTCTTACTAACACAAAAAGGGATTGGAATTTGTTGTAGTCATTCCCTAGACTGAGATTGTCATCATGAAACGAGTCCTTGAACATTTCAAGAGCATCTTAAGAGGCAATCAGGGATTAATTTAGTGTCTAAAGTTTGTGTTGCAGTTTTGAAAAGTCAGTTTTGTAAAATATTATGGTTTCTGTGTGAAAACCTGTTACACATCTATGGACTTGTATAGGACGTTGCCCCATTCTACATAGCATACTGCAATGCAACACCGGATAAATTATTCCCTGGCAACGGGAATCATTTACAAGCTAAACCCATGTTTTACTGGGACTCTTACACCCACTCTACCATGTCTTTGCAGGGGTGGATCCAGGGAGAAGGCCCCACCCCTCCCACTCAAACCCCTGTTGTGGGGAACACTAAACCTTACTTAAAAACATACATTTTGACCAAACTGAGGAATACTTTGGGAATATTTAAGCATTCTTCAGGTGCAGGTTGGGGAGGGGCATTCCTCACTTTCCAACCATATTTTTCTTATGATACCAACATTTCAGCAGCAGTAATTTTAGTATTCACCGTTGCTTGCCTCCTGGGTCCCGTCTCAACCAATACTGGATCTGTCACCACTCTGTGCTGGTGACATGTTATTGCACAAACAATAGCATGTTTTAGGAGGCTATTAGTGTGGATTCCATCAATAATCCATTCAATGTCGGTCATTAAGTAGAAAGTCCTGCAAAGCCGTACATATTGTGTCTTGTTGATGTTCTTACAGACTTAACACGTCTAGCTTCCATCATCATCCACATCTTTTCCTCTTTACATTAGATCCTTTACCACCGTAACCATCTTCCTTGACAATGAGCTGCCCGTTACCCAGGATATAGGGGGCAGCTACTCCAGTCTCGATACACAGGGCCATTATCACTTTGGTGAGTTGTCATTGCATAGTAGTGTAACCAAAGGTGAGGGGTGAGGTTGGGGAAGGGGGGGGGGGGTGAGTGGGGATGGGGTAAGGAAGAGAGAGGTGGTAGTTTGGGCTTAACAATGAGCTGCCCGTTACCCAGGATATAGGGGGCAGCTACTCCAGTCTCGATTCACAGGGCCATTATCACTTCAGTGAGTTTTCATTACATAGAAGTGTAACCAAAGGTGAGGTTGGGGAAGGGGGGGGGGTCGAGTGGGGATGGGGTAAGGTAGAGAGAGTGGTAGTTTGGGCTTTACAATGAGCTGCCCGTTACCCAGGATATAGGGGGCAGCTACTCTAGTCACGATACACAGGGCTATTATCACTTCGGTGAGTTTTCATTGCATAGAAGTGTAACCAAAGGTGAGGTTGGGGAAGGGTGGGGGGGGTTGAGTGGGGATGGGGTAAGGTAGAGAGGTGGTAGTTTGGGCTTGACAATGAGCTGCCCATTACCCAGGATATAGGGGGCAGCTACTCCAGTCTCGATACACATGGCCTTTATCACTTCGGTGAGTTGTCATTGCTTATAAGTGTAATCAATGGTAGGGGTGAAGTTTGGGATGGGTGGGTATTGAGTGGGGATGGGGGAAGGTAGATAGAGGTGGTAATTTGGATGGGGAGTCATTTGAGATTCCTAAATGGACATCTGAGATTACATTTGTGGTAATAGATTGCTTTCTCTTACTCTTTATTAATTTTGATGAATTCTTTGTTAATGTGGTATGTAAGCTGGCTTTGTTTAACCTCATATCCTCTTTTTTATTCTTACAGGTGGATTTGGAATAAATCAAGACGTATCATCGTTTACTAACAGGTTATTTGACTCTTCCTTCGAGGGATGTTTAAGAAATGTCAAAATTGGCAGCGATGAGGCCTTTGTCGACTTCAGTAAAGCAGAGTATGGCTACCAGATTGAAGCGTGCGTCTAGCAGCAAAGTCTGAAAGGTCATGTAAAGCTTAGTGACTGATTTGTAAAGTGATACCAAAAACAGCTATCAAATTGAAGCTTGTTTTGTAGCTGCCAAAGCTCACAACATCTTCTTGGCAACTGGTTTGTAATGCAAGACTGTACAGCTATCAAATTGTAGCTTATGTGTAGCTACAAATTTAAGGATGTCTTCTGGAGTTGGTAAGTGGTTTGTAATGCAACACTACAGCTATCAAACTGAAGCTTGTGTATAGCTGTGTGTACATGTAAATCCTCAGTAAGTGTGGGTCGTAAAATCAAAGATAAATTTTTGACAAAACTCCCAGCAATAGTGTTTCATCTTGTCAAAAGTTTCAAAACTGCCAAAGGCATTAGTTGATGTCTTTCAAGTCATGTCAGTGTCTAAACTGAATTTTGTTTTTAAATATATATTTATTATTATTTCAATAAATGCTAGTAGCAGTAGCACTAGCACCTGTTTGTGAGTAAATCTGATGCCAAAACTCTGTCGGCATTTGAAATGGGTTTTCTCCAAAAGCAGACCCTCACATCATTGAAAGACTAGTTGGGTTGTGAAGTTACGTAGCCCCACTCCCCACCTCACCTCATTAAAAGACTAGTTTGGTTGTGAAGTTACATAGCTCCACTCCCAGAAGTAACATGTGAGACAGTTAACTATCATTGATCAAGCATACTTTGCAGTGAAGACCTCGATATAGGTTTGGAGTAAGACAGGGATTGGCATCCTTCATAGGTAATGAGGTGTAATTGGGCAAGTTATTTCATGAAACACCTTGATATCTACAGAATCATAGAATATTATATAATTATTAACGACACCTTGATTATCATGAATTATGCCAAATTTATCAATCATGTTGACTTTTTTACTTCTTTTAAATGTTCCATCCTAGAGATATTGTTCACGAGTGCAACAAATTACTACACCTTGTTTTTGTTTGACTTTTACAGAAATTTTATTATACTTTTAGTTAATTCAGCTCTAATAGTGAGAACGTACTTAAAAGTTAAGGTTGTAGCTTAATAGTGATGAATTATTCAATGACTATGGATTAAAGAACAGCCAGTCTGGACAATTTGTTAATGCTAATACCTCTCTAGACTGTACTCCAATATCATGCTTCAAAGCACCGGTATTGACAGTGCAAGCAGTTCCTAACCTTGATCTGATAGAAACATGATATTCATACTGCTCGTACTGACAATACGAGTGCTCTGAAGCGGGACTTGACACTACAGTATAGAAAAAATTGTCCCAACTGGGTGTTTAAGAAGGTTTGGTTTATGAATATGGAATAAAAAATGAATATGCATGATGTTACTCTTATCTTTGGGAAGGATATATGCAAATAAAATGCCTTCTTTCGTTCCGAGCAAAAGAGGTTTGTTTATGCAAGACTATGCATAATTAATGTTACATGGTTGAAACTTTTCGATAAGGACTTTGGTGGGCTGGGGTGGGGGGCTGTGTGGCAGGGAAGTTTGACTTATAAAATATGTATGTATGTATTTTAGATCCTCCTGCAAGCAGGAACTCGCGAAGAAGCCTCATTGGCTTATCAAAGCCGCAAGCTGACAGAAGTCAGTCTCTTACATTCATATTTAATGTCCATGATTATGAATTGTCAATTGTCAACAACTCTGTAACTGGACGACATACATTAATCTTGGAGTGACTCGAACCGGGGACCTTATGATTGAAAGGCACCGGCGTTAACCACTGAGCTAACACTCCTGAAATGAAAGAAATAAAATAAAATATTAGATGAATATCTATGGTTGTGATATAGTCTCATCCAGTTTCATCATGTGCAAATCAGGAAAATTTTGTTTAATTCATTCTGTTTTATGTAACCAGATTTCAGTAATTGGAATAGTCATCAGTGTTTGCCATAAAATATGCTAGGTATGCAAATAATGGTCAAGCATGTTTAAATTTCAACAACACAATTCATTTTATGCCACCCTCATAGCAATCTCCCTCCATGAGACGTTTCCAATTGCACATTTATCCATGTGCAAATATGGTTTGAGATTGCAGGGGAGGGGAAATTAGACTTCAAAATGACTTGAAAAGTTTAATATTTAATGAATCAGGCATTGTTAAATAACAGTAGGACATTGTTAATGTATCAAAGAAAGAGGCTAGCAGATATTGAGAGGCTATATTTAGTGAAGCAGACATTGTTAAATAACAATAGGACATTGTTCAAATAACAAATTGCATTGTTAACATCTAATAAAGAAAGAGGCTAGCAGACATTGAGTGGTTATATTTAGTGAAGCAGACATTGTTAAATAACAGTAGGACATTGTTCAAATAACAAATTGTATTTTTAACATCTAATAAAGAAAGAGGCTAGCAGACATTGAGTGGTTATATTTAGTGAATCAGACATGGTTAAATAACAAAAGGACATTGTTAAATAACAAATTGCATTGTTAACATCTAATAAAGAAAGAGGCTAAAATACAGTGAGGGGTTATATTTAGTGAATCAGACATTGTTAAATAACAGTAGGACATTAACATCTAATAAAGAAAGAGGCTAGCAGACATTGAGTGGTTATATTTAGTGAATCAGACATGGTTAAATAACAAAAGGACATTGTTAAATAACAAATTGCATTGTTAACATCTAATAAAGAAAGAGGCTAAAATACAGTGAGGGGTTATATTTAGTGAATCAGACATTGTTAAATAACAACAGGACATTGTTAAAGACATAACAAATTACATTGTTAACATGTACTAAAGAATGAGGTTTTCAGACATTGAGGGGTTATATTTAGTGAATCAGACATTGTTAAATAACAATAGGACATTGTTAAATTAACAAATTGCATTGTTAACATGTACTAAAGAATGAGGCTAGCAGACATTGAGAGGCTGAAATGTTACATGACAGGGTTTTTAATGTTAAGTCATTGTCCCAAAAATGTTAACAAATAATATTCTGTATAATAATACCATATAATATATCACAGTAAAATATAATCTATTTAGCATGGTACATCTTCAAGTTATCTGCTAGATATTGTCACAAGGTGGAGCTAAATAAGCTTAAAGTTATAAAATTTTTGATACTTTTGATATCTTAATTTTGAAGGGGAGGGAGGTCGGGAGGGGAGGGAGGTCGGGG
>KN892154.1:7097-28932 GCA_000934455.1 Apostichopus parvimensis
TATAAGTAGTGTGCGGTGGGCTTTATATATTTAACCGATGTTTTATATATACAGCTATATTCCGCTAGTGTTTTTGTGTATCTACCGGTTCTGTCTCCAGGGGCCCCTCTTCCAAACCCTGGATCCACCGCTGTTGAATACCTTTCTTAACATTCCCTACATGCATCAAATTCTCTTCCAAAGTAAGATCACTTTAACGTACACAAATACAAATAAATATGTGACGTTTTTTCCAAGAACATTTAGCTAACAGATCTCAGTGTTTGTGAGAAGTATATATCATGTTAAGTTCCTGTGGTTTTAGCATAAGCTATAAAATCTTAACCATAAAACCATAAATTAGTTTATGATAAACACCGAGAAATACCGACAAAGCCCACCTCATTGTCACCATCACTGATATACTGCTCCCACCCCCTGCCCCCTCTGCCCCATGAGCGATATGAACTGCTCTTGTCTATAATATATATATCTGGCAAATTGATATGTTTATTTGTCAGTGTTAATCTGATGTATGGCGTAAGTTATCTCCAACTATTCAACTATCCAACTATTCAAGTATACCCGGTCCGGTTAACATAATTATTTACTATATACAAAATGATTATGGTTTATGACATTTAATTAATTCCTCTCATTTGCGGCATCTGTGGATAAAAGTTTAATGTCTCCAGAAATTAATACATTAAGTGGAATCATACACTCAGACGGTAATATATCATCTATATATTCATATATCATATAGCCTATATAAATGATAAATGCATATATCTAAAACGTGTCATGAAACGAGGGAGGAGAAAGTTTTTTTTAACTGTATATAAAACTGAGGGTAAAAACGAGTTACACCATACCCCTCCCCCTCTAAGTGTCCCCCGGTCCTCCTGTCCTTTACTTCCCACTCCCATCCTGTGCCATTTCATATTACCGGATATGAAAAGTATATTATCATCAATAACTCGTTCACGTTTAGGTATTACAAAACCGGAAGTAGAGGGCGCATTTCACAGTGAAACATATCTTGTTAATCTCACAATACGATAGACAAAACAGGGGTCTCCTCCATCCTCCATCCTCCATCCTCCATCCTCCATCCTCCTCCTCCATCCAGGGGTCTCCTCCATCCACGGATCTCCTCCATCCACGGATCTCCTCCATCCACGGATCTCCTCCATCCACGGATCTCCTCCATCCACGGATCTCCTCCATCCAGGTCATGGCGAAGGTCGGGGTCACCCTCAATCTCCGCCATCACCTTCTCCATGACCATACACCCATTAGCATACAAACAGTGACCTACCAGCACTTTTATACTATGGTCACGTAACAAATTACCGAAAGTAGTACCACAAAAGTAGCTTCCTAACTAAAACCTTTATCAACATGGTTACTTAGACTATTTGCGAAGGTTTCTTCACTATATTTACTAGAAATTTTAGAAGTGTTAGGTGACGTACATTAACAAATCACATATTATCCGGCATAAACTATGTTTTACTCACTAAAAACGATTGCTGTTTCATGATTGCTTCTTTTCTAAATTACGTCACATCACCATACATACTACGTTCGGCGCGTTCATTAATTAAACGGGGTTTACACAGCATATATTTTCACGTGACATCTCTCAGATATCACGGAGCACAATAATTAACTTTCTACTATAAACCGCGAGATACAAGTAAATTTCAGCAAATGCGAGGTGACACATTATACATTTGGGCAATTGTTACCATTCTAAAATAACTTTCCTTCTAACCTAACCCATAGTCTGCAGGCGTCGAGCTAATTTTGCCCTATTATAGCTGTATCTAATAACCTGATTGGTTGATTCATACATATGCAAAATAACTTACTAAGACTTGATCATGGTGATATAAAACTGTGAGGGCGCTTGATTCGAGCTGCCTGTATATTTATATTGTTCATGTAGTTTTACTTGTTTTTGTGTTTGAGATGTGTATTTGTAATTTCGGTGACGGTAGACCGCATAATGTTGTTATACTAACCTTGACAATGCTTTCGTTGAGGATATTAAAGAATTGGGTGAGCTATAAATCTCTTTTCTTTATGTCTGAGTTTTGTTTATTCTTGTTGTCTACACTGACTGTCGTGTACACGTTTTGCACTCAGGTAACACAGAACCAACGGAAAGGCATGAGATCGAAGCCTATACTATAGTAGAAGACTTTACATAGCATACGAAATGGTATGCAAGCCTATACAATAGATTCACAGTTAATGACTACATTGAAAGAAGACTCCATTCTAAGACGATGCAGAGGTATAACAGAGCAAGAATGCAGAGTGTAATTAGTTAACAAAGATACCACATAGTTTCAGTTTTCCGTATGGACTAACTGCGAATGTTAACAGTCTCCAAGGAAAATTCCTGCATCTGGAGCAGACGATTGCAAATTTACGGGACTTGTGTTTTATAGCAGTACAGGCACTTAGCTACAAGCTATATTAATAAAGAATGGCAGAATGACGCTCCGCAACATGAATTACCGAATGTAGCGGTGAAATTAATAACTACTCTATGTTTCGTTGGGACAGACGATTCTCTGCAAACGGAGGAGAACTTATCACTTATATTTCCAAGGACTGGTCAGTTTGCAAGCCAAAGATATGTTCAACCATCTCAACACCGGATATTGAACTTATTGTTATAAGAGCACGGCCACGATTCATTCAAAGTAAAATCTCAATTATTAATATCATTAATGTAAACATACGATCATCAGCAAATTTAGTAGGATGTTTAATTGCTGAGGAATGATACCTCCAAATTCAAGAAAATGCCTAAATGCCACGGTGGCGACTAATTGAGGAATTTCAAAGTGTGATAAATCAGCCAATTTTGAAGCAATGCAACTGAAATTTTCAGAATATGCTCATTTCATGGTGTTACAATCAAACAATAAATTTGGGATATTTGGAAGAGGGTGCAGCAACAGTCATCCGTGATTTGACACGGAATGACCCATACGTAAAACTAGCTGGGGAGGGTGGTGGGGTGGCTGATGGTTGGGGGTGTATTCAAATACTAAGTTTTTATCTGAAAAATTAGACCAGAATTTATAATCAAACTCTGCATCTCTTTCCAAGATACAGATGGAAAGATACTTAAGGTCGTCAAGAATCTTCCACAGAACAGTCGGTATGTATGACATTACCTAGTTTTCAGGACTCTTTACAGTGTACAGAAGATTTTCATGACATGTTAGCATGTTAAAAATTATAAACCATAAATCAGTGTGACCAGCAGTAATCTTCTTTGAAAGACACTGGCTTATGTGATAGGAAGACATGTGATTAATGATTAATATATGTAACACTAGCTGTGGGGGTGCTGGTGGGAGGGGGGGGGGGGCATGAATTAAAATTACGGCTACTGTTCAGTGCTCTTGCTAAACTAAGTACTAGTTAATGAATCGGGCAAGATTGCTTAACCTGAACTGTGTTGTCTTACTGTGCAACCTACAGTATTTATGTAAACACACTTCCAAAAGGCACATTTTATATACATGCAATCAAAGCGATATATTGAGATGTTCGCATATCTAGTGGAAATTAGCTGTAATGTAGATATAGTCACACTACTCTACCAGTTTCATGACTGTTTGTCTGGAAACTTTGGGGGAGTATACTTCCTACACACGCCATCAACCTGATTTCACTTTCTAGTGGAACATTGCTTACACCTGGCATTTTCTATATAACACAAGTTACATATATATGTATGCGATAAGTTGATATATTTCGGAGACACAGGAACAATATATTGTACTTATGCTGTACAAACCCCAGTATATTTATATATAACTTAACTTTTAATTTAATATAAGACCTAGGGTTACTGGAATAAAAGTTAGAGTTTAAGAACTTAGGCTGTTCTGTTTGGTCAAACTAAGGCTAGTCATATAACATAAATCAATGCTGAACCTGTATGAAATGATGAATTTGAAAACTCCAATTTGGTGAAAAGTATAAACCTTTGGGGAGAGCAAGATGGCATCTCTGTGGCTTAAAACATTCCACTACTTTGTCTCTCCTATCCAGTCAGTGTATTTATCAATAGATTGTTACAAACAAAGATATTCATTCACTTACAATCTTAGCTCTTCCTGGTTCTTCTCAAGGTCCACTTGGCCAAACTGCTTCCAGAGTTCATTCTCTTCTCTCAGTTAATGTTTCCTACCAATTGCTTTGAGTACTGATAAAACAGGCTGGATAAGTTTTTTATTATTATTTCTTTTTATTTCTTTTTTGGGCAGTGTGAAAATATGACCAAGTGGACAAAAAGTGATGAAGACTTAGTAGAGAAACAATGTGACAGTATGATAACTGACCAAACAACAAAGAGTATTCCAAGTAAGTGTTACAGTAAGTGTTAGGTGACGTGTTAAAAAGAACTGTAAAGTTAAATTAAATGTCATGCATAGTTGAATTTTCTTCATGTATGTCCTTCATATACATTATAGGTATATATATATGAAATTTCATCACTGCTCGAAAAACTCTCTGACTCTCATGGAATTTTGTATGTTATTTGATTCATACTTGGCAATATTTGAATAAATGCTTTAAACAAACCACAAAGCTGCCAGTATGTAAATGAGTTATTATCATGCAATTAGAAAGAATACATACATAATGCTTCCCACACAAGATTATATCTACTAGATACTTCTTTAATTATCTGTAAAGGAACTAAGACGTCTCTCTCAGAAGGAGTTTGGCAAATACAGTGAACAGTTTAAAAGGCTACATAATAATTTATATCAATCTGAATTTGTTTTTCTTTATACTTCCACAGATAGAACTGAAGCATTTCTGAAATTTACAAAACTTGCACAGGTGTAATTATACCTTTGACAAACTGTGCACATCAAGGTTATGAACGAGGGTAGCAGAAGAAAAGGTGCACAGATAGGATGAAGTTAATGAACTATGAGCAACGATTATACTGATAGAACAAATGACAGTTGCAACATTACACATAAAATTAAATTGCTTGAATCAGATTATTCATTTCTTGAAGATATTCAGGAGGCGTTTGAACATAATATTCTCAAGACAAATCCAGATATATATTTTTGTTTGAATAAGCCTTTCTTATTTCTCAGTGTAGTGTTAGTGTGCCACTGGAGGAGGAGCAGAGATGTGTTCTTTGTTGTTTGAATTTGTTCTGCTTTTCCGCATATGTTTATTATTATATTATAATGTTGATATTAATCTTCAACTCAACTTGTGACACTGCTTCATTATTGACCAATCAGTCAGAACTGCATTTGTCAACCCTATTTTTTGTTAATAATGTTCCTATATACTTGTTTCAAGATATGCTATATTACCTATTACATGTCATAAGTTTCCCATGAGGCCATTATTTATTTTCAATTTTATAATATAAGTTGCAAAGTGGAGAAAAGGGATACTTCAGATGAACTCTGGGGGATGCTTACTTAATATGTTAAGTGATTTTGTTCTGTTTATCCATTCTGTCCACTCAAATATGTTTATTACATTCTTAAGATAATGTTGATATTAATATTCTACTCAACTCGTGACATTGCGTCTATATTGACCGTTCAGTCAGAACTGCATTTGTCAACCCTATTTTGTTAGTAACTTTCATATGTACTCGTTTCAAGATATGCTATATTCCATACTACATGTCATAAGTTTCCCAGTAGGCCATTTTCTTCTTTTCAATTTTTATAGCATTAAGTTGCAAAGTGGAGAAAAGGGATACTTCAGATGAACTTAGGGGGAGGCTTACGTAAAGTCTCAATGTGTGTTTGCCAAATTATAAGTTCGATCTTTCCAGCTTACTGCCGTAAAAGCTCAGTGAAAATAACACCATTCTATGCAATTTTTATATTAATAATCAATAATTTATTGAGTTATCTGTCGTTAAACATATTGAGCTGCATAAAGTTCGCCAGATCTTTTAACGAGTTCTAGATTCTACAAACTTCACTCAAAATTGTCAAGCCCTCGCCCAACAGACCATGCCCCAATTAAATCTCTCTGTTTTGTTTAGGACTGTTTTGTCTCAGTGATTTCAAAATAAATCGTTCACACCATAAGGGCAACAGAAAATAAATTTCTTTCGATTGCGACAGCTTTTCTCCATTAAACCCACCTGGTCAGAGTGCATTTAGAATAAGAAACATTGAATCTGCTTCGGAAGTTTGTTTTCCGAAATTCATCAGCAAACACGTATTGATACTTTAATATTTGAAGTGATTTTGTTCTGTCTAGCTATTCTGTCCAACGAATGTTGCTAAAAGATACAGCTCTAAATCGTTGTACTGTTGTATGTGCTACTTTTTAGTGATGATTTTAACCAAGAATCTTTATATTTCCAGTCAAAAGTGTCAAAACTTGCAAATAAGAGTGTCACATGGTAGGCATTTTATAGTTTAGTTATTATTGAACCATAAAATGAATGAAAGCTGCCATAGACATTCAAGTCATTATCTTATTAGTGTTGACATGAAAAGTATGTAATCTATATTGCAACAATAAAGGGGATTATATAATTTTTTTTGTGCACATTTCTTCCAATCTGAATTGTCTTATCACATTCTGGAAGTTTAGCTAACTATTATATTTACAATTTTTGATGGTGAACTGAACAAAACCTGTGAATTAGATGCAATGCAAATTCTGATGCTTATCAACTACTATAAACAGTAAGAGAAGTTTGCTAGCATATTGTTATTCCATAGTATGGTCATATTTGTTTTAATGTTGATTTATCAGGAGCTTTGAAGATTTGAACAAGAACTCAATTGTGAGTGTGCAACCTAACATCCTCAATCATCAGTGTTGGTGCTTATCCATACAGATAATTTAATTGAGCATTTCCTTTAGCAAACATGCATGAAGCCCTGTCCCTTATAAATAACGAAATTTGAAAACTGAGCATGACTTCATTCATTACGTAACCAGCAATTTCATGCCATAGATGAAGATTATCTGGGAAAACGCTTTCAAATATATAATCCATGCCTACTTGACTGCGATGTATAGCCTGTAAGCCTATGTCAAGTCACCAGAGATATATTTACCAAGTGCCCGACACGGCAGGGAGAAGTTATGCCTGCGTCACATTCGGTCAATAAATGAGTTCTTTGTATCTGAAACATTCATGAACGCAAACAACGAGACCCCTTCTGTGCCTGAAATTTCTGTTTTAAAATTTATAAAAATGGTTTCATGGATTGTCTTATTACTCCAATCTTCTCAGTCACTTAACGATTATATAACCAGTTTTGAATGAACATTCTGGGAACAGACGCATGAGCAGCTGTTTGAATTGTAAAATCCGATTGGTTGACAGAGAATCCAGTACAATCCCAGTGACCCTTGACGTGTGAGTTTATATTGGTACACATTTCTTGCTTTGTTACATGAATAATCATAGTTACCTTTGAAGAGATCCACACATTGCCGCCGAATTCTTGTATGTGATTTAGTTCAATGGGTGTGTGTGGGGGGGGGGGGGGGGTAGAGGGAGGGGTGTGCCAATCTTACAAACAAATTAATAACCTTGTGTAAGTACTATATGCATTGTGAGAAACGAAACGGGTTTATGCTAGACTGCACATAGGCCTATTGTAAGGCATTAGGAAGAGCGTCTGCATAGGAAGTGGGTATTCCCTATATAATTGTGCTCTATTTAGGTTTTGTTATTATTATTTATATTGTAACCTTTCGTAATTGAGCTTAATATAAACCTTTCCTCGAAAGAAAATAGCGAAGTGACTCAGTTTATCCCTCCCTCATAACACATCTTAACCACGACCTCATACATTCCCATTACCACTACACTTGCTTAAAATATTGTTTCCCTCTTTGAAAGCCTTGTTCCGTCTCGGTGAAAAATCGTGGAGTACGAGGATACAATCTTAGTGAGTGTATTGAACCGTGTGTACAGTGCGATACACTTTTATCAGTATCTTTGCATGTATGTCTCCGACCTTCCATGATAGTATAGAGTATAGGTCTACCTTGCGCAATGTATCGGGCAATGTCTTTTCTTCCGTCTATGAGTGTCAATTAAGGGTGTACGCTTCATTTGTCAACAAAGTAAACAATCCAACATGTATATTTTTGCAGAACTTTGTGTCACATAAGTAAATGTAGGATTATACTATCATGCATGCTAATAAAATGTTCCTTACTCTTAATCCCGTAAGTTTCATATGCGTATACAGACACTAGGATTGCCAGTCACGGGCGTATATGTATCATTTTTAAGATATGTAGAGGGATTTCGAGACTGATTAGCGTTTTGAGACCGATTTAAATGACTGGCCAAAGCAACGTTTTGAAAAATTAAACAACGAAAGCGGCAATTTGTTTTAAAGTACTTACAACAACACACTGTAATTGGCTGAATGGGAGTGCATGTGTAGCATTTATTGAAAAATAAACATGCTTAAGAAAAATAATTTTATAATTGTATGGAAATATCTTCGGAGGCCAATGGTGGGGATCGATCCAGGGGGAACTTAAACCACGGAAGCTGCAGCGTTTCTAGATATCTTCATATTTGTTTATGCGAGTATAAAGCACAAATACATACTTCATAAAGAGCAATTCTATTTCTGTGGAATGTATTTCAAAGACGGCGGGGTCTAGGGCGGGCAAGGCCATCTAAAGCTTAAGCATTTGGTGGTATTTCTTGCTCCCTGGTAGCAACTTTAAACCACAACAGCACAGGTCAGAAAAAGGAATTACGTAGTTCTTTGGAATTTATTCCAAGCCCTGATCAGGATCCAGAGGACTTCAGTTTCAGCTTTTGTAGATGTATAATTGTTCTCTTGAAGCGTGTATACAATCAGAAATACATTCCGAGAAGTATTCGATGTAAGCGTACATGGATTATAAGAGCCTCGGAACATTTGACACTTTGTTAGCCTAATACTGTCCATATGTGAGAAAAGTAGACATACGGGAGAACTTGAGTGAACAAGTTGGTTTTCGTGTTCTTGAATTTCGTTTCATTACCCTTATAGCTCCGTGAATATATACCACAATGGATTCGGCTACAACATATAACACTAAAATCCGGCAACAACTACATGTTGTATTTCAGGGGCTTTTAATTCTAAGCAAATCAACAGCAACTTCAGCATTGTTTAATAACTTAATACTACAACAGCAAAATCAAATACTAAGCTTTACATTCTGTCACTTAAAACTTGCAGGCAAAAATATAAGCATTTAAAAAAATCAATTTGAATAACCACACAGCATATCTACAATAACAATGATATGTTAATATAAGTGATAAAAATTTGAATAACCACACAGCTTATCTACAATAACAACGATATGTAAATATAAGTGATAACAATTTGAATAACCACACAGCATATCTACAACAACAACGATATATAAATATAAGTGATACAAATTTGAATAACCACACAGCATAACTACAATAACAACGATACGTAAATATAAGTGATAAAAATGTTGTCCAAGTAACTCTGGATTCAGTAGGACCCTTTAAGGCATTAATAACCTTTCAATCAATAATTATAGCCCCTCGTCGGGCGCCATTTTTTAAAACCCGGGATCTACGCTCCCACCCTGGAGACAAGTCTTAGGGGTTGCAGGGTTATTTTGGTTGTAATAGGGTCTCTTACCTGCACCGAGATACCTGGTTGTTAGGCACATAATCAACATGAACCTAGTGACGTATAAAAACCTCAACTTATTGATTCATTTAAAAACAGCAACAAAAGGAACTGAAATACAACAACTCATATATATGGTTACACAATTAATGCACTTACAATTAAAATATGCAAAGAGGTAAAAGAACATAGCAAAAGAAACAACACACTTAAAGTAATCATAATAATAATAATCATAATAATAATCAGTTATTTTTACACGCTTAAGCGACCACAAATGTGGGAGAAACCCGCAAGGGCTTATGGATTATAACTTACACATCGGGTGGCTTCCAATTCAACATTTTAGCTCAAATTTGGAATCTTTTCGATTTAGAAAGTCATTTCAGATGGGGAAACCCGTAGATTGCTCTTTGGTGATAAACCCAACTTAATATGACCCTGCCGGGGATCGAACTCCGAACCTCTCGATTGCTAAGCCTCATTGCTTCAAACGCCCCACTGAATCTGACACAACTATGTTCACCAAAAGAAAATCATAGCATTGGATAACTCACAGATTAAAGTAATGGACAGTGTTCGATAGCATCAAACAATACAGAGTATATTTCGATACTCGTACATTGATCAATGTAGGTCAGCTCATAACGGTACACACATAGTTTGTCCTGGTTCGGGGCATTATAAGTGCCATAATCAACCCTATAAACATACTTATAACAACAGTTAAAATCACACAGGATTTACATAAATAACAATAATAATGAGTGCCCCTGTAGGCTCAATAGAGCCCTTACAGATGTGGACGGGTTACGTCAATCAAATATGAAATAAGTAGCTTTGGGGCTTGATCAGTTATCTCTGTTCTGGTACGGGGACCCAAACAGAGAGCAAGGCACGTGCGAATTATAAACAAAGAACTCAACTGGAGCAGAATATATGAAAATATGTACAGTGCAAACTGATATATTATACGTGTTCATTCAAATCTTGGGTCCAAGCAAATCATATAATATATACAGGTGCGTATCCAGGGGGGCGTTGGGGGCGCGCGCCCCCCGGGTAAGAAAAAGAGGAGAGAAAAAAGAGAAGAAAAAAGGGAAAAAGAGGGGAAAAAGAGAAGGAGGAGAGGAAGGAAAGGAAAAGAAAAAGAAGAAGGAGAGAAAAAGGAGAAAAGGAGGGAGTAGAAGAAAAACGCCAAGACACCGGGAAGAGAAAGAGGAACAGTGACGTCATTACAGCGCTGATCCCTATTATATACACAGGGTAGCCAGTGACGGATCGAGTATTACGGAAGGGGCGTGCGCCTCACCCTACCCCATACACCGACAACTCCATTTTTGATGTCTCCATTTTTCCTCTCTCACTAATGTATCTATATATGTACTATATATGGTCTATCATAACGCGTGTGTGTATGGACGCCTTAAACATTGTGCTATGAAACCAACTGTGGCTGGTCTCGAACTCTACCGAGTCGTCGGGGAACATGACGCATTTCGGGAAGGGGGCGACCGACCCCCGAGCATATTTTGTTTATGTTATCGCTAGTAATTTCAAAATAGAAATGCTTAGATGCAACTTACAAGGCATGGGAAGTGTCATTTCCAGCGATCTGGGAGGCATTTTCGGCCAAAATTTTCTTGTACGCTTCGCGTTTGCCTACAGGCTTCCCCTCTCCCTTGGCAAAGTATTTGCTACGCGCCTGTTCGAATTTGTAAAGCAAACAGCAGATACCACATCATATCAGTGAGTATGAAAATGGAGGTTCCAGGATGAACAGCCTCAAAACTGTCTATGTGTGTAGTCATAGTAACCCAACTTGATTGGGGGGGGGGGTTACCACTTGCCCGAAAAATATAACCTAAATTTTTCGCGCTCCGCGCGCGTTCAACATGTTGATATCAATATCAAATAAGCAAGCATCGGTTATTACATCGCATGCCATCGGGTACCGGACGCGTACGGTCCGTCGAAATTGCGCAGTATACCGCGGGATGCTAATGTAAACAACGAAATGTCTTATGTATAGATGGAGAAAAAGCATGGAGGTCCAATTATGTCAAATTCTCCTTTACATTAGTAATGGCGAATTAGTCGGCCAAGCTTAGAACTTTATTTTAATTATCAAGGAGATATTTTTTAACTATTCATTTCCTGCAGCTACATCATTGCAATTTATTTTTCTTTCAGTAGGAGCCCCCGCCTCCTACGCATATGTGTGTAGTGTTCGGTTGAAGGAAATAACTGATATTGTTTTCATTTCCTTCAACCAAGTTTTATAATAGCCGTTATAAGAGGGTTTAATATATGTAAACCAATAAATTAACTGTGTCTGAATTTTCGAAAATGTCCTTACCAACATTCTTCATCATACTTCCCTCTACTCGTGTAATTTTGACCGGTCTGTTAGGAGTTGAAGGAGGTTTTTCTATATTGGTTGTCCATAGATGACATTTTTTGCAACATTATGGGTATGTTTTGAAGTGAGTTTATTCACGAGAAATGTGAATTTTCAAATTCTGAACAAATAATGGGCTGAAAACCTTGAAAAGTGGGGCTGTCGGGTATTGTGGACCGCGACGTAGAATCACCTACAAAAGCAATGATCCACAGGACATGCGATGAGGTCGAACATGATGTGTGACTGGTGAAAATCTTCAAAAAGGTTATGGACGGGAAAAAAAACTATTGAGAAATACTTGGTTCTCAGGCAAAAGTGTACATCTGGTTGGTCATTTTCAATCCCGAGAAGTGCCATTTCCGGTGATCTGGGGGTATCAAAACCAGAAATTTTCTTGTACGCTGCGCGCCAACCGATGGTGGCGCTCCGCTTAGATAGTAATTCGCGCCCCCCGGGTAAGAAAATCCTGGATACGCCTCTGATATATGTATTTACTTGAAGTGGCATCGCACAGTACCGGTACGTTTAATTATTACTTGATGGTTAAGTTAGGGCTAAGTTCTTTAATCTTCGGTGGTCCTGTAGAGATTAATACTTTTCAGTGGCTGAGTAGATCCAGCATTGTCTTTAAGGTTGAGATTCACGAACAGCTCCAGAAATAAGTTGCGTCTCGTTATGCCCTTTATTTTTTGTTATCTATTTGCTTTAATAAATAAGTTCCTGTAGAGCGAGACTGATATGATTATATTGATCCACGGGCTGTTTTCAAAACGTGAATTGTACTCCGTTCAGGTGAGCTCGAAACTTTGATACACTGTAAAACAGTAGGCGAGTCAGAACTATAATATATGTTCCATTCATAACTATAATACAGGTTCCATTCAGTGTCTAGGTTCAGTCCCAACAATTCTACCTTGTTTTCATCTGATCCAAACCTTCCTTCCTTATTTCCATCTGTTCAGTTCACTAGAGAATCCTTTGTCTATGTCAGTGGTTCTTAACCTGGGTTCGACCGAACCCCAGGGGTTCGGTGAGCCAGTCTCAGGTGTTCGGCAGAAGTCCTCTGAAACATATTGAAAATTTGTGTTTTTTGTATATCGCAAAATCAGGTCATACACTAAATCAATACGATTCTGTCGTCACAACGGAATTTACGTAAATATCTAACGGTCCGTCAACAAAGGTAAGAAATACATTCCTAAATACTGTAATAATTGTGTAATTGTTTTACGAAACTGTACCGAACTGCTAAGTCATCTAAGAAGTATTTATAGCAGTGGGGAGCCAGTCCCAGCGGTTCGGCAGAAGTCCTCTGAATTTATTTTAAATTTTGTTTTTCGTTTTCATTTTAATAAAATTTCGCGAAATCGAGCCACACACTAATTCAATACGATTGTGTCGCCACAACGAAATGGACGTCAATTTCTAACGGTCCGTCAACAAAGGTAAGAAATACATTCCTAAATACTGTATACTGTTGTAACAAAGTGTACGAAACTGCAGCTAAGTCTAAGTATTTTCTTTTCAGCCCACAGTATGTCGAGCAAAAAAAGAAAGTGGTCAGAGGATTATGTGCGTTACGGGTTCACGTGTTTGACGGAACGTGATGGAAGTCAGCGTCCTCAATGCATGATTTGCAATGTCAAGTTGAGCAACTCCAGCCTAGCACCATCAAAACTACGTGAACACTTCATAAAACTGCACGGCGAACAGCGGTACAGAGATGCAACGCTGGATGAATTCAAATTGAAGAGAGCCCGATTTGATGCAAGTGCTACCTTGCCCGCTCTTGGCTTCGCTCCAATTGACAAACCGATCCTTATTGCATCATATGAAGTTGCATACCTGATCGCAAAGCAGGGCAAACCGCATACAGTTGGAGAGACACTCATCAAACCAGCTGCATTGAAGATGGCCAACATCATGCTGGGAAAAGCTGCTGCAGATAAGTTGTCTCTCATTCCACTCTCAAATGACACCATCAGCAGCAGGATCGACAATATGAGCGTCAACATCCTCGCCCAGGTAGTTGAAGATTTAGTCACGAGCCCGACGAAATTCAGTCTTCAACTCGACGAGAGCACCGACGTTGCGGAAATGAGTCAGCTCATTGTATTTGTTCGTTATGTAAAAGGAGAGGAGATTAAGGAAGAGTTTCTGTTTTGTAAGCCACTCACAACAACGACTAAGGCAGCTGATGTGAAGAAGCTCGTGGACGACTTCTTCAGAAGTAATGGCATTTCGTGGAACAATGTGTCTGCAGTTTGCTCAGATGGAGCTCCAGCCATGCTGGGGTGCAAATCCGGTTTTGGAGCACTGGTGAAGGCCGATGCACCACACATCATCGTCACGCACTGTGTCCTACACAGGCATGCACTGGCATCAAAGTCGCTGCCTCCAAAACTGACTGATGTTCTGAAAATTGTTGTGGAAACCGTGAATTATGTGCGAAGCCATGCTCTGAAACATCGCCTCTTCAAAGAACTGTGCAAGGAAATGGGCTCTGAATTCGAAGTCCTTCTCTACCATTCCAATGTTCGGTGGTTATCACGAGGGAAGGTAGTGAGCCGTGTTTTCGCCTTGCGTGTAGAATTAGCCCTGTTTTTGAGAGAACACAAGCATCGCCATGCAACGCACTTTGACGAGTCGGAGTTCATCCTCGCCTTGGCATACTTGGCTGACATCTTCGGCGCACTCAATCATCTCAATTGCCAGATGCAGGGCGGTGGAGTGAATATCATTGAAGCTGAAAAAAAGCTTTGTGCTTTCCGAAGGAAGTTACCATTGTGGAGGCGACGAACAGAGAACAACAACTTCGCGAATTTTTCTCTACTAGATGAGTGTGTAAGTGGGATCGAAGACGAGAATGAAGTTGGAGGCACTGGTGTACCAGAGGAACTGAAGCAAGGGATTGCCACACACTTGGACGAGCTGGGAAAGTCATTTGATGGTTACTTCCCTGACAATGATATCCATCAATATCCAACATGGGTGCGGCAGCCATTTACTTTCGATGTTGCAACAGCAGATATGAACGATCCATACCTCGATGACCTCATCGAACTTCAGCACAGCCAGACTCAACAACAACTCTTTGGTACAACAACACTCTCAACATTTTGGTGTCGACAAATGGAAGGGTATCCTCGCATTGCTAAAGCTGCCCTTGAGATCCTCACACCATTCGTTACGTCATACCTCTGTGAGCAAGGGTTTTCAAGATTGGTGGAGATTAAAACCAAGAGAAGGAGCAGGCTTGATTGCGAAAATGATATGAGAGTGGCCCTTGCCAAAACGAAGCCACGCATTTCCCAGATTGCCACCCAACAACAAGAACAAAAGACACATTAAGATGCAATTTGTAGTGTTTGTTCATATTAGGTACTGTGTACGGCAGAAAATAATCTCATTTAGGTGAAACATTAAGATGCAATTTGTAGTGTTTGTTCATATTAGGTACTGTGTACGGCAGAAAATAATCTCATTCAGGTATGCTATATAGCACCAAATCGCATCTAAGGGCACTTGAAAATGCAAAAAAATTCCAAAGGGGAGGGGGGCACCCCCTCCCCCAGGACGGCGATCAGGGGTTCGGTGAGCGGTCGGTGGGTTTCGTTAGGGTTCGACTGCCTTGGAAAGGTTAAGAACCACTGGTCTATGTCCTGACATCATTTATTAATTTTTTACAAATCTCGATCACCTTTTCTTGGTATCTCATTACCTTCAACTTCCTTCCTTCTGTACTCTTCTCCTACCATATATACACTTCTTTTCATATCTGGCTCTCTGCGGAGTGACCGTTCACCTATCTCATTTGTCCCCATACACGGGCCTCAAACTCTAATCCTCTGAGTCAGCCTTTTTCCAGCGAGGACCCTGGGGTTGTTTAGCAACCCAGATAGAACATGTAGCCCAGTCAGAGTTAACCCTCCCTTTTTGACTTAGTGTGCACAGTGCAGTAATGTACACTTTTCCAATGAAATGTATGCATGCAGTGACACAATCTAGGGAATGAAAACCTCTAGGAAATGGAGATAATGCACTATGCAAGAGCATACAGTCTTACACAGATAATCTAAATTTTAGTAAGTCCTAATTTTACTCAAAATATTTGGGGTACTACAGGTTAATTTCTGAGGGAGACAGAATTTCCATGCTTCCATGCATGTTATAAATTTGACACAATTATTCAGATAGTAGCTTAGTCATCAGTTAACAATAACGCAAAAATACAATTGAAGTTAATGCAAACCTTGAATATGTTTCCTCTTAAGAAAGAAGCTAAGAATACAAACCAAAGAAAACCAAAACTACTGTTATTGGATAAAATATGAAACTCCCTATACAGATAGAATGCGCTGAATCTGTGTCCACGGAGAACCTTTCTGCAAAAGAAAAGAAAATAACCTTGTTACGAACAACCATTGATATACTTGCATGTATATATTGTGTGTAGTACATTTGCCTGAAGTATCAATAAATTCGACTCATAGAAACAGGCTTAAATTTATTTTCAGCTTCTTACCGCAGGATATTCTGATTTTCTTTTCCGGATAATTCATTGCGGAAGCCCCTACACCCAAAGCACGACATGTTATGAACATGTCCTCATTACAGCTGAAAGACTCAGATAACTGAAACACAACAGACGCACGGACAGAGTATCTATTGTTTCTTCCATATGTAGAGTTTGTATGGCTCCGAAGTTCCAATCCTTGTGGGAAATTGTTTTCAATGTGTAACGTAAGCTGCGGATAGACCTCGTTCACCTTACATGTTAAGTTGAAGTATGCAATATTCCTGTTAATGTTAACAATACAAGGTTGTGTATTTTGTGGACATCCATCGACCAGTAGGAAAGGTGGCGATGGAGAAACTGAAAGAAAACAACAGATTTTCATTGATGTATTAAATGTATGGAAGTACTTTTTATTTCAAGATTCTTCAACCGATATTTGTCTAAGACAAAGATATAGCTTTTTGAAAGCTAAATTCTTTGGCACTCAATATACATCATATAAGAAGGGAGTACATACAATAGACATATTTTCCTCAAAGTGGTCTCCATAAGATAAATATATTTAAATAAGGATTCTGAGTACACCTGCTCCTCCCTTTATTCAACTGCTTTTTGGAGTACGGCATTTCTAATCAGTTTTACAACACAATTGAAAAACCCTGCTAGGATCGCACTTGCGAACAGACCTCTCACTAATAAACGAAGATAAACACAAAATAAGAAATATGACATAAGCTACCTCCAGACCATTTTCCTGGGCCTGTATTCTGAATTGATTGAACGATCGGTATAAGCATATGCTTTAAGCTTTATCGATAGAAGAAAGCAAGACCAAAGTCGATTTGAATAATAACAAGAAATATACAAACGATGAGTTAATTGATGGTAGCGTACTACTGAAATAGCCTATATGTTGACATATGTAGCAATTAATCATGGGTAATTCCTAATTCGATCCTTGAAATTAAAACTCATGCCAGAATTTCTTTACGTACATACTCTATAAACCTCTTCATCTCATCAACGCAATAATATTCATCAAATGCTACATATGTTCATATAATTAAATTCTGCTTACCTAATACGATCAATGTTATTTCATAAGCACCATAGTTCTCTCCATCATAGAATTTACATCTGTATATTTTTTCAGATGTTATATCTACTTGTTTCACAACTAGAGTACTTCTTTCAGTAGCATACCACTGTGAGTTTCCAATAGGTACATGTTGTCTGTCACCGTCATAAAACATAACAATCTCTGTCTTGTTCCCAGTTATTTTTTCCCAGATAAAGGTAGAAGGTTCCGTATTCTCCCCACACGATAGTATAGCTCGACTGTTTATTTGGTAGTATTTAGTGGTGGTGCCATTAGACTGCCAGCCATCAGAGTTATCAATGAATATGCTAGATTGTAAGACACGTGTACCTATGGCGGCTCCTCTTGCTTCGCAGACAAGCTGAGTTAGAGGTTCTTCAATATATTTATTAATTTCAATACTTGACATATAGATGATTAATGTTCCATCAGCTTCCTCTTTGTCATTGACTGCTATTGTATCGTTGTAGCCTTCGTGTTTAATGTACCATCTCAGTTCAACAGCTGGTTCTGTACATCCAAAGGAACAACTCAAGCGTTGAAAACTATCAACATCTACAAAACAGTTGTTTTGGCCCTTACAATAGCTTAACAATGGAAACTCTTCTTCACAAGTAGCTGTATTTAAAGAGTGAAATAGATTATTAACAAAGTATATCATAGGTAAGGGATTCGTTTTACGACGTAAATATTAGCTTTTATGCACTCATAATTTGTGTTCTTGTTCCTTTTCTTTTGTGCAAAACTGATTGTTACTTTTGTTATTTTTCTTAGAAGAATCATTCCACAACATCGTGTAGTCTGACAATAGAAAAACGAATTTGGAAGAAAAATTTGCACTGTCAACATCATTGTCAAAATCACAAAATGACTTCGCACATGCATACTGACGGAAGCATCACAAGGTGACATGTTCGTGATTAGTGAAATAATGTGGAGAATAATGAAATACTGAGGTGCTAACTTTGGTTATAGGTCTACCCCTCTTACAAATAGTTCATCTTACCGTGTGAATATACAACAACCAGGTGTGTTTCTGATATGCTGGAATCCTTGTTGTAAGACAGCACTTTGTATGTACCCTCCTCACTCTTTGTAACATCAACAATAATCAGAGAACCTTTGTTGCCGATAGTGTAGCTTGCATCTTCAAAGCCAGAGCCCGAAATTGGTTGGACATTCCCTTTTTCAAATCTGATTAAAGGAATGCGATCAGACACATTCTTGTACCAGTAAACGTTGTAGGTGTTCACATCAAAGTCACATTTTAATACTGCACTTCCTCCTATTTCAACATATTGAGGAGACTGACAGGATGTCGCACAAACACAGCCTGTGGGTAAAGGTAAACACGCTTTATTTTAGTAAACGTCCAAGCTACTTCCTTTTAAATCTACAGATGTAGTTTTGATCTTGAAGTTCGCACTTTCAAGTAAATGAGAACAGGTTATCTTGAATTGAGTACCTTTTCCCCCAATTTTGGTGGGCATTGACAATCTTAAAACCTGTATATATCCGATATCTTAATATTTATTTCCATCGTACAGTGCAACCGACAAACTTATACGTAGATACTTAGTTTGACCAGTCATCATGTGATATGAGTATGTATAATCGACGTGTTGCGAGCACTATAATGCAATATAATCGAAACAGATAACAAATATAAATGACATTCAGCCGATAATTAAACTACCATAACAGTTTTGGACAGCCCCGCCCCCCCCCTCCCACGGCCCCACCCCGCCACTTTTGTCGAGCTCAAACAAAGTATTTATTGGCACAATCTTGTGTTTAGAGCTATAATTATTAGACCTACTTTGTAGTCTAAATATGCATTGGATTGCAACATTATGACGTCTAACTTTATCTTGTGAGCACACCATACCCATCAACATGAGCCGGATTTTATGACCCCAGTTGAACTCCCTCCTTGCTTTCAATAAAATCCATATTGGACACTAGTTCTTCCATAAAGTTTCATACCCCTACCTAATCAGTTTGAATATATTGATTTTTGCTAGCACAATTTGGCCTTAGAAATGCTTACACAAAGTTTATTTACAATCTAAACAAGCCTCAGAACGCACCCTTTGAAACCATTTAGTTTCAATGAGAGAGGACCTCTTTACTCCCACCTACATGGGAGTTAGCTCCCATTATCCAGCACTATCTTCTTTTATAAAATCCTGCTATTTCCTCTGGCCCTTTCATAAAGCTTCAGCCCCGACCTAAACCAGTTGAAGTACCTTTCTTTTATACAACATGAACTTGGTGCTGTCATTGAAACGATATAAAAGATGATACAAACATTTAAAACATTTTGGTGGGCGTTTTGGTCGGCATTGACAATCAGTTGAAGTACATTTTCTTTCACCTAACATTAACTTGGTGCTGTCATTGAAACGATATAAGAGATGATACAAACATTTAAAACATTTTGGTGGGCGTTTTGGTCGGCATTGACAATCAGTTGAAGTACATTTTCTTTCACCTAACATTAACTTGGTGCTGTCATTGAAACGATATATGAGATGATACAAACATTTAAAACATTTTGGTGGGCGTTTTGGTCGGCATTGACAATCAGTTGAAGTACATTTTCTTTCACCTAACATTAACTTGGTGCTGTCATTGAAACGATATAAGAGATGATACAAACATTTAAAAAACATCTTACCAACCAGACCGATGATTACTAACACGTTTAGGTAACGAGTGACGACTGGAGGTAACCTGAAGTGATGATTATAGAAAATGGGATTAGAAAAGAAAGGAAACGGGAACTTTGATTTAACAGTCATCATCCAGAATCAGACTATGGATCTTTTAATACGAAAATGCGACGTATGGATGAGCCTCATCATAAGTGAATGTAAATAGTCTTTGGAATATTAAATTTATCTCTTCCATGCCACGAGTGATGGTTTGGAACTATTTCTGATCAATTGTTGACATTGTTTGGAAATATGCATCTAACAGCAGAACTTACGTCATCTTGACTATAGTTGCAATTTCTAAAGTTGATTTGCTGAGGTGAGTCTCAGTTGTAGGAGTAAGGCGTGATACCTTTGAGCACTTGGAGAAGTTTGTCACATATCTCTGTGGTTCAGCTTGTTCTGCAGAAAAAAAAATAAAGGAAAAAATTATGGATTATACGCCTGAAAATGTACCATTTTTTTACTAGACATTTTACCTATAGCGTCGTTTATTTAGGCAAGTGCAGTTGATAACCTGTATCAGTCTCAAAGAGTTGTATCTAGAAAGAAATGTATGCATTTTGTTCTTGGTGATTTTATAAACAGTTTCAGATTTAAAAACATAATGAATAACAAAGGAGTACATACACCTCAAACAAATTGAACGTGTTATTTGATATAAGACGGCAACTCATGTTCTTCATAGTCAAATCACACTAGTCCTTGAAATAAAAATTTAGTTTCAAATAAATACTATTTACCATTAAGAAATAACATAGCCTCGTGGGTTGTAAACAACTTAAGCAATCACTTCATTGTCATGCCAGGTTTTCATGCACATGGAGTTCAAATATATAGACCTACCATGACAGTTAGGAAGTACTTCAGGATTCCACGACTGAACATATATCAAGAACTGTGTTGCCAAAATTGAAACTGAAGTTATTATAGTCTTCACTACACCATAAGGCACTGATCTCGCAGGTTATACATATAAAATCAAAATAAAATAAAACTGTTAGCAAACTGCTTCTCCACTAAAGAGCCTGACGTTTCGATCCAAGTAGGATCTTCTTCAGAGGCTAAATGACACTTGTCATTTAGCCTCTGAATAAGATCCTGCTATAGGATCAACACGTAAGGCCAACGTACTTTTACACACAGGTTATACATATGTACAAATTATTAAGGACCATGCACTCACCAGAAAAATACGACCTCATGGCCGGTTTCGTCCTGTTGGGACTCATCAGGTGAAGGTAGGGATAGAACTTTAGTGGACCCCAGTGCATATTAATCGGTGTGTTTAACTGTCAATGAGAGCGTATACATATTTATTATCATTATTATTATTATTATCATTATTATCATCATCATCATCATCATCATCATCATCATCATCATCATGATCATGATCATGATCATGATCATGATCATGATCATGATCAT
>KN892156.1:12498-26153 GCA_000934455.1 Apostichopus parvimensis
ACTAAGAAGGAAACTGGCATCACCTCTTCTCCCCTCTCTTCTTTGGTCCGACAGTCCACCGATGAAGAGATAACATACCATCGACAGTCGATATCTGAGAGGAGCCCTCTATAGATGGGAGCTGACGCACTCAGAGCGAGCTGTAAATACGGAACACACACAGAAAGTTTTACGTAAATGTTTCCGTCTGGCAGGTAAAGATGCTCACAACTTATAAAAAACTGAAACCTGATGGGGATCAAGCCTAAAGTTATCTAAGATTTAAGCAAAACAAGCTATTAAGGGACCGGGAAAAAGTCCAAGGACAGAAAAACTGCCAACGAAGGAGAGTAGTAGAGAAACATCTCAGATGGGAATTGTGCCGAACCCTTTGCACGGATTACTCATTTGGGACATAATTTAATTTTGGATGAATTGTAGACCTTCGACAAGCCCCGCTATCTGTCCAGCCAGGTCGTTTATTTTCTATACCGTTTGAATATTTGAGAAATCACGATTTAAACCTGTGCGGCTCATCAATGAAAGTGGCTGGACGACTTAGTTTATTAGGTCAGTTCCTCGGATGCAACACACAACTCAATAATTCCAGAGATTTAGCTCATTTTGACAGTCGTCGAATATCTCAAAAACTGGAATACAAAACTTTAATAGTACTGTGTGTTTTCTTTGACTCTACAACAAACTATACTTAAGGAGTTAAAATATCTCAAAAACTGGAATACAAAACATTAATAGCTCCGTGTTTTTTCTTTGACTATACAACAAACTATACTTAAGGAGTTAAACGCTTGATCGACCTCGCGAGAGGTCTCGCGGGATAATAGCTGTATCATGAAAGAATAGCCATTTTTTTTTTTTTTGATGATGATCATATTTAGAGTAAACTGCTGTTTAAATCATCGTTTCATGAAAATGACATTTTTTTTCATCTTTACTAAAGGAGTTAAACCCTTGATTGACCTTGCGAGAGGTCCCGCGGGGTATAATAGCTTTATCATGAAAGAATAGCCTTCTATTTTTTTTGAGGATCATATTTAGAGTAAACTGCTGTTCAAATCATCCTTTCATGAAAAATGACTTTTTTTTCATCTTTACCTAAGGAGTTAAACCCTTGATTGACCTCGCGAGAGGTCCTGCGGGGTATAATAGCTGTATCATGAAAGAATAGCCTTTTTTTTTTTGGAGGATCATATTTAGAGTAAACTGCTGTTTAAAGTCATGCTTTAATCAAAAATAAAAATTATCTTTTCATCGAGTCAACTTTATTCATTGGGACTTTTGAAATAATGACCACTACTTCCCCCCCCCCTCTATCCTCCATACCTCCCATCTAAGACAAGCAGTGTGATCTCTTCATCCAGTCTCCCTGTATACTGCACCTCCCACCAGAAACAACAATGAGAGCGTAGGGGGGGGGGAGGGGGGATATATCAGAGGGAGGACAAGGATAATCTGCCTCCCAACAGACAGAGACTGACGCAAAACAATCCTTTAATCGTGGACTTACCAGAATAGGGCACATCGGTGTAAGTTGGTCGTATAGAAACTTTGCTTCGTCGATATTGCATGCTTGGAAGGTCACCTGCAGACATGAGCTGCCCATTCCAAACCCCATCGCATCCATGTAGATATGGTCCTGTTTCGACGCTCTGGCTCCCTCTCCATCGTGGTCGTTTGGAAAATTCTCCACGAACGGGGTCTGTGTGTTTTTATCTTTGAATACTGGAAGAGAAGAATTAATATAATTCACTACTTGAACAACCTGCTTTTGGTTAAATATAAAGAATAAAAAAAAATTGATCTTTGCTATATTTAATCTTATTGATTAAAATAGTCATCTCAGAAACACGGACCATTGAGAGAAAATAGGTGTAAAGAAAAATTGGTTTTTAGTCTACCCTGTTCAGCAAAGTTTAAAGTATGATTTACGAGTCGTTTATTAACATTAAATTACGTAAACTTTACATACGTTAGTAAAGGTACATCACCATGTCCTATTCTCATTAAAAAATTTTACTCATGGGACTTGAGCTGTTTTCCCCATCGATATGAAACATTTGAAGTATTTCTGTACATGAACAAAGTTGCAAAGACAGTTTTTACCATGCCCGACTATTAAATGAAAATAAACATCTCCACTTTGATTCTTATGCACAACATTGACACAGAATGAATGGGTTGTGGCTTATGCATTTGATATTTGTTATGAAAAGCAACATATTAATTTTTTCTTTAAAGTTGTATTCATATCTGAAGAGAAAATGTGTGTGGTTCTTATTGTGAAAATATGCGTGTGAAAAACTCAACCAGCAACTTTCACTCTCACAGTATTACATATACTGCCCTAAAATATTGACCATCACTTTCTTCAAACTGTGTGATGCAGGGAATAATTAAATATTCAACTTTTATACAGTAATTTTTGAAGGCTATGAATTTTCCTCTACAAAACACTATGGTACCTGTGTATAAAAAAACTGCTATACATCTTTGCACTTGAATATAGCAATTTGCCCATTTTGTATAGCAATCTGCATATTTTGCATAGCATTATGCAAATGTGGTACCGAATAAATTAAATTCCCTGGTAAAAATGACAGACAAAGGACAAGTAGAGAGAGGGCGACAAAGATTTCAAAATTAGTCAACTGAAAAATACAAATTTCTGAGATTGGACCAAACATTTATTTTTGGGTATTTTTTCTTCTTTTTGCAAAATAATAACTCACATTTAGACAGACATTTTTGTAAGAAATGGCAAATTTGACCCAATGACTCCTAATCAAGTCTGTCTTTTGCAGTGGGTTAAACTATTGATATATGGAACCTAAAACTATATCAAACACTTCATACATATATATAGTCGAATGGCATGATATGTTTTGTTTCAAAATTGTATATTATACCGTAAATATTTACATCCAAAGTCTTTCCCAATTCTTCCCATCCCCCCCCCCCACCCCACCCTCTCTCAGTTTCTCTCCCTCACCTTGCCTTCTCCCCTGCTCTCCCCCAGTTTGCCCAGGCCATTTTCCTTTTGTAATTTTGGAGGTAGTTTTAAAAATAGATGAAAAGTTCTGTTAACTTTGATTTCAAATATATACCACACATTACAGCATATATCTTTCTATACAGAAGTTAGTCATAATGGAGCATACACTGACTTCTACATGTTGAACTCTGCACACTGCATTATAAACACATTGATTACAGTAAAGGGGCATGTCAGTCTTGTACAAACAACTTGATCAGAAACAGTTTTATATCAATATAAGTAAAGGGTAGATGGGAGACTAAATTGGTATAAAACAAACCTTCAGAAATTCTCAGATAGCGTGGCTAATTATTTACCTGCTTATTCTTGTGACCCTCACATGTTTGATAATTTGTGTGTTGGCATATATATCAGATCAGATATGATGTACTTATATAGGGCAGCCATCATTAGCTGCAATTAACCATTTTATGTGCTTGGGGTGCCAATACGCTCTGTGAATTAAGTATTTCACAGTGTTAACACTTACATATAATATGACCAAATGAAAAACTTAAATTTCAAAATCTAACGGAACGAGACGCTACAACCTGTTGAAGGCAAACTACGATGGGGCTCTTTGGTGTCTAGCTTCAAACCAGTTCCGTTTCCAAAGAATAATATAATATCTCTTTGTTCTTTTCCTAACGCAGCAGGCCAGGGCTTCTCCTACATAAGGCACTGTGTTGCCAAAAGTAGGATGCTGAGGGGGGGGGGGGGGGGGGGGCTGCAGCATCTTGCAGCCAGGCTGACTAGGACATAACCTATTGTTTTCCCACAGTTTCACACAATAGGCACCATGTAGGTGTTTACAGACAGTCCATATTGTTTGATATTGCTTCATCCTAGCTGAGCAGGATCTTGCGGCTGTTTCTTGTTGACAAGGTGCCTTCGGCCTACTTTGAAGATTGCAATGTGTGAGTGACAGAAGGCATAACATTTATTGATCGAGTTCCCAGATAATATCCATGAAACATTACCGACACGCTAGCCTCTGAGCCTTGAGGCAATATCTGCAGATCGTCGACCCCTACCACTACCTCTACCTTTAAATCAAGTTCAAATGCCAACATTTTCTCCTAGGGCATTATCACCTTCCCTATCGCTCTTTCCACCTCACCACAAGCTATTTTCCTTTATCAATTATATTCTTGCCTCTCTCCCTTTTTTTTTCCTTCTTCAAAAGACAGACTTTTCTGCCAGTTAAAGTCTTCTTTCTAATAAACATCCCTTTTATCTCCACCTGCATACCAAAATGAAAAATTCCAATAATTGCTAAACATAAGTCAGAAAGGTTTGAATTTCTGTTGATATGTATTCCAATGTAAACAATACCACAGGTTTTACCAGCCAATCAAGCCATGATCACGAGGGGAGAAAAATTATTCTGCTGATAACATCTGGTAAAATAGCTCTTGTTGTTTATCTCTCTCTCCACTTCTTCAACTAAAATTGTGATGTCAAATTGCCTAGTTACCATTGAAAATTGGAGCTCAAAAAGGTTATGGTTTTTGTTTTTTGGACTCCTTACTTATCATGATATATATCTTTGTTGATAAGGACTGTGATAGGAAGAGGAATTTTGCCTGTCACAACATCAAAGTGATTTAATCTAGGCAGATGGTGAAGGAAAAATAAATAGATCTCACCTGGTATATTTATAGAAACCTTCTCCCCTCGTCGACTTCTAATGTTTCGGGTAAGTGTTCTGAAAGACAGAGAAGAATTTAGAAAATTATAACCACCTTCTTTTTTTTTATCAAATGTCATTCCAGAATACCCAGAAAGATGCTTTAGAGGGTTTTGCATTTTCTTATCAAGGATATCTCAGTATAAAGGAGAGGAGAGGAATGGAAGGGGTGGGGGCAGGGGGGTAGGGAGGAGAAGTTTATGCAAAATAGGCTACCATAAGAGACATGTGATATCATAGTATTGTAGGCCAGCCTAAGTCAGGTACTACCGTATGTCTTACGATAAATCGCGATATCATATACCATTCACGGATATGGAAATATCATATCGAACAACTCAAAAAGACAGGCAAAAGTCTTTGCCACAAATTTGAAGAGCACTGACAACTGTTCAAGATTGTTATATTTGCATGATAAACTCATGACTAAAATCAGTTGTCCATGACTGTAGCAGGATCTGTCACTTACTTGAACCGGGGATGAGAGCCAAAGATTGCACCATCTGGGAAAAATAATGATTTAGTGACCGAAGCTTCGGTTGGATCTGGTTCTAACCGTGGAATACTGAAACCAGGACATCCTAATCTGATTAATGAAAACAATTGACAAAATTAATGATCAGATGTTATGTATTGATCTATCTGGCAACATGAATAATTATTACCCTTTTTTCCTCCATTTCAATTTCTTGGTTTTTCTCTTCTTCGTGTTAACTCTTGTGGCAAAAAGCCTCATTTTCAGTTGGATTTGCAATAACAATGACACAGCACATTATAATGTGTTTGTTACTTCCTTTGTTTGTTTGTGTCCTTTTCTTTCTTTTTTTCATTCCCATCTAGATCAATTGCCTGCTTAATGGCAAGTTCTTTACTTCCCAAAGGAACACTTCTATTGGCAAGGAGCCCGGTAAGAGCCTAGACCAATGCAGGCACACAATTATTCAGACAACAGCCAAAAACATGCACATGAATAAAGGAGACAAATATAAATGCAAAGTCAACCAAAATGTGTTATCACTTGTTGCAGAACTTTATTTACATTTAGCAAACAAGCTTATTCAAAGTACTGTCCAACACGTCTACGTACCTGGGAAATGATGTTATCGACAGACACGTCTCACCACTGCTCCTATTCAGAAGCTTCTCCAATTGTTCTCGTCTGCAAAATTTGGGGATAAAATGAGAAAAAAAACAAATAATAAAGAAATTTTTTAATTAGAAGTATCTTTCATCTTGTTGTGCATTAAATTCTTTCCAGAGATAGCTGTGTGTACTGATATAACCTTACACAGACAAATCAAACCTACATATGTTTGAAAATTGATCAGCTGTAATGAAGGAGCATTTTTCTGTGTTTTTTTCTTTTTCTTTTCAATTTCTTTTAATCCTTTTCAATTCACATCATGATACACAAATAGTCGGTCAGACAAATCAATGATTGATCTGCTGTTGGAAACCAAACTTCTCTGTATTTAAGACTGCAAGACCCTCTTCCTTTAAATTGGGGCTACTTAACTTAATCACCAGCCTGAGTTTTTCAGTTCCCACTGAACAATGGTAACATTGTTATCTCAGCTTCAGATAATGTGAACAAATGCTGTAACACTAACGCAACGACCCACCGTATGACTTGATATGCTTCAAAGAAACACTGTATGGATACTAACCTCAAATATTTATTAGAAATACTATTAAAAGGTAACTATGCTCAAATGCTAAGGGCAAATTTTTAATGGTAGTTTGCTGTTCCGAAAAGACAACCAAAATGTAAATCCAGATTGTCTACAGGGAAAACCTGAAAATTTCCTTAAAAATTTGCCCATGTTTAGACAAATTGCTTTCAGACTTTTAGTTGTATTAGTCAAGGGTTATCTGGAACCTGTGTGCACACACAATATTCTCACAGTGCACAGAAAAGGCAGGCCATTTCTCCATTGCATTTGGATACTAATGTGCTATAAATTGATTTTCCTTACAAGTTGATTCCAAAGTGCAAAGACTTCTTTTTCACTGCAGTTTCAAAGTGATGTTTCTTTTCTATATATATAAAAATTAAAAATCAAAATAATTATAAAAAAAAAGTTAGCCCTAATGCATCCTTCCTTTTTTGAACCGCTTGATTTTTTTTTCTCTTTTTTATTCTCCCTTTTAAAAATAAACAATTTTAAGCTGAACTGCCGCACCGTACCTTAACCTCATATTGGCTTCAACAACATTGAAGTGTGCAAAGAGTCCTCCATAAGGTTTTCCTGGGGTACCCTCTATCATATAGTTGCCATATTCTGGTCTCCAAGCAGTCGGATTCTCACTGGAAAGCAAAAAAAAACAAACAAATAATACTAAGTACAGTGAATCCAATGTAACTAGAATGCAAAATGCATTGAAGTTTCCATGACTTCAGTGCACTAGACTTCTGCTTGTTATTATAACCAGAACTAGCTGTTACAATAGAAATGGCCCCAACCACCATTTTGATACAATAACACTATGGCATGATAAACACAAGTCAGTCTACTGTACATGGCTATACACACCTCCACAACACACCTCCACCAAAAACAGTAGGGGTCTTGTACTCAATGTGATGCATCCACACACCAAGTACTAGAGGTATCCACGATTTCAATCATTAGATATCATGTATAAGGTGTTTCAAAGTTTGACCTCTAGTGACCTCAAAGGAGATTTGACCTCACAAACATCAAGATTCTTGTACTCAATATGGCAAAACTGCAAATCATTGGAGATTCTCCTCACAGGTTTACATACTGTAATAAATTATTGTTACTTTACTTTATTACCAATGTTACAAATTTGGCTTTACATGTAATATACTGAGTTTATTGGTGCTTAAGGTGTCACTGTATCATAATGTAGTGTTATTTAGTACTTAGTGTATTCATGAATGAAATATCAAATTATTTTAATCTTAATTCCATTGACTAGAAAGTGTACTGTGCAGTATTCAGATAATATTATAATGCCTTAATTGGTATGAATAAAAAAAGTCAGTTTACACTTTACACAGTTTACACAGTACAGTATTTGCCTTGAACCAGCTCAAGGACACACATTATTTACATGACCTATATATACTCTACATAATCAATGTGTATGATCGTCATTGATCGATAAAAAACAATGTTCTTGACAAGTTCAGAAATTATAAAACTTACTGGTTTATATATTTACGAGTGACCCGCTTACCTGTCTCCCCACAAACTTAGCACCGCATTCTACCGTGTCTAGTATGCCCTGGTAATCTTTTAACACTGTGCACCCTCACTGACCCCCAGTGACCTCCTTCATATTTTACCATTCCAAAGTGTCTTACACGTTTTTCGTATTGGGAAAAATTTTCCCAAGGAATGCGGTAGAATGCGGTGCTAAGGTTGTGGGTAGACAGGTAAGCGGGGAGCGAAGTAAATATGTGAGCACTCAGTGTACAATATCTCACCTCCCACAAATGTTCACAAATTGAGAGATATATTCTGGAGCAGATTGCAACAGACTGTAAATTTGTCTTCATGGTCACACAGTACAGTAGTTTTAAAGGCATTGAAGACTCGCCCCAAACTGTGTGCCGCGCTCTGAAAAAGTTAACTTTCCGTTGCTTGCAGGTGAAGTGTTCTGCTTGTCGCTACAAAATGCAGACAGTAATGAAACGTGAAACCTTGTTATCTTTTATCTGGACCTGAGATGTCCATCGCTTCTATGTACACTGTGTTGTGGGTATTGACCGTAGCTGTATGTATTGACTGTACACTAGTGTCTAATTACCGACGGTAGCAAGCTGCGTGTGTATTTTCTGGGATCGATGGTGGTGTCTAACACTTCTGTTACACCTCATTCGAAACTATGTCAGATTACCAGCATGAGACGTTTCTTTGTGCGCGAGTCTTCACACCCATTAAAGTTAATATTACAAATTTTAAGATATAGATACAGTGTAAACCTGGTGACCAGTTTGTACAAATTGTGGGAGTTTAAAATGGTTAGCTTCCAGTGGTGACCTTAAGCATATATACTGTATATATACTATAGGTCCATTAACTTCCATTCAACAGAATTTTACAGTCTATCCCACAGTATATATATCCTTATCTGACCTGTCAAAATAATCACATGTGATTTAGGGATAAAGGAACCAGGTTTGCATTTATAGTCTAAACAAAAGGCCAAGAAAAGAAACTTCTAGCTTAATAGTTCCTACAGGTCAGTAGTATTGCAAGGCAAACTTACAGAGGTTGACAGGTTGTTCAATAGCTGGAATGCTGGAAAGTCTTCAACTCTGCAGTGTTATTGTGCAACAGGCCATATAAACAACCTCTGTCTGTGGTTTATTAGGCAATCAGGCTCAATGTACACACTTCCCCCCTGCCCTTCATTACTACTACGTCTTGGGTTTGCATGAGGCAGCTCCGAAAATAGAACCACTGGTATGACTTGCCATGGATGAGATGCCCATTGACACTTAGGGGGGGGGGATCAATGGCAGACTTTCCAACATTGAGGAAAATTTATGAGTGTGACCAGCGGCAGTGGGGGAGGGGTTAAGGGGAGGGGGTGTCCCCCTCCCCTTTGGAAAAATTTTCGTATTTTTGACTGCCTAGATGCAAAATGGTGCATTCTTTTTCAGTTTCTCTGAGTAATTTTATATTGAGAATTTCATCATCATATATATATGATTGAACTCAACAAGCATGACAATTCTCAACAAAGACTTTTCTTGAATCGATCTTGCTAACATAATTGAACATTTATATCGGAAATTGAAGCGCACTTCTCAATCTCTAGTACCAACACCTCTCCCACCCGGCGTTTTCCACCACCACCATGGCAAACGCACTACTCTTGTAAGTGTAAGTACTCAAAGTTGTTTTGTGTTGTAGAGGTATGAAGCCTTCTAAGCATCTTTCCGGACTTGTTTTGAAGGCTCGTAGTTGGTCCTGGAAGATTGATCTTCACCATGAGCAGGGAAGAGAGAGAGCCCTCCAGTTGCAGCATCCCACGGTCATCCCACTTGATTTTGCGGATAACGGAGAAGACCCTTTCTTCTCCAGCGTTGTAATGTGGGATGGTGAGGACCACTTCTGCAACCTTGGCGAGCATTGGGAACCACTTCATCGTCGTTCCAGGAATTGTCATCTCTCTTAGATGGCTCCAGATGATGTCCATTCTCCAGGGCAGGCCAACTCCCTCTCGGTCAACAGTCTCTGATGCATCCTTCCAAACAGCCTCCGGAATGTCACCCCTGGACAGGGTTTGGTAGTCTTCTGTTTTTTCCGAGATGGACCGGCCTGTTCAAGGGTGTCTTGTATTTCTATATCACTGTCACTTGTCATGATACAACCTAGACATTAAACTATTCCTTCAGGCTGAATGTTTCTTTATTATGGAGTGAAAACGATTGGTCATGGAAGAAATCTGACAGAATAATCTGTAACTATGTAGCAATAGGCCGAACGGACGGCGCGCCTGGCTTGGCATGCAGCATGTGAGCCAAAGTTAACTTGACCGGAGCAGCCATTAGGGACGAAGATAAATCTCAGCAATACGTGAGTGCTGAGCGACGATGCATGAGTCATGGCTAGCGTATGCGTAGGGGCACTTATCGGTTAAACAGTGGATGCTAGACGAAACCAAAAATATTTAAATTATGCCGCTAACCTGATTTTAGACCTAGGTTTATATGGATTTCACTCCATGGTTGCACACACGGTTTTTCGGAGATTGTTTGTGGATTGCGTGTGATAAAGTGCACATAGCATGTGAGCGTGTGAAGGGCTGGAAATGCGTGTGTCACACGCCAAATGCGTGAGAGTTGGAATGTCTGTCAATGGGCACTTGCCTCACCTGCCTATTGAGTAATACTCACACCCTTATGGTAAGATATGTGGGTTCTGAGTCATTACTTGAAAGAGATGTATTCCATAACAACTCCCTGGTTAGTGTGAATACCATTTATATCGAACAGCATAGTACAGTAAATGTACAGTAGTGCTATTCAGCACTAAGATGACCATTCTTTTTGGGGTGAGGGGGAAGGGGAAGAGGGTTTGATCAGGATGCTGTAAGTACAGTATAGTGAGTCATACAGTATAGTGTATCATATGGATGATCTGCCTACAGTAGCACTGCTTGTTATATATATATCCAAATGTTTCAAGACCATGTACTGTTTGTAACAGTACTTATTGACCTTGAATGTAGTGTTAGTTGTAAACTATGCGCCTAAATAAACAAACAACTAATCTGTAAAACATGTATACAACATTAATAGTATGCCACTGTAATGAAGATCATAAAATACCATAGCATTTAAGTGATATTGAGATATCATGGAATATTACTCAAAGATTATAATTTAGAGGTCATATTAGAGGTCATATTTTGTGTAGCAGTCTGTGAAGTCTCTGAACCTTGTCTCTTCAAAGAAATACTATGTTTCCTGTGTAGACTACTGCTGGATACATCTTTGTACTTGTACATGTGTACAAGTGCAAAGCAGTTCAACCAGTTTCGGGTTCCAACTTGCAATGGAGCATTGCTAAACTGTACTATAGTAACAAGTACAGTACCCATACAGTTCATGTAGAGTGTACCAAGCACAGAATGTACACGTATTCAGTTCGTATAGTCTGTCAAAGTTGACGACAACATAAACTTCGGGGTCAAAGGTCTGTGGAAGTTGACCAAAACCATCAGGGTCAAAAGTGTGGGAAAGCCAATGTATAGTATACATGTACACGTTTGATACTCAGCACTATTTTATAGCTTGACTGTGCAAAGATTCTGCAAAGTTGCTACCTGGGTAAAATGAAAATTATCAAGCATTTTCTAAAATATACCACCATTTTGCGTAGCATACTGTAATGAGGTACATGGATCAGTTTTTCCCTGATACTGGGTATAGAGTTTAGCACACATCAATCACTCAGTCTCAGTGAATGACAACACATGTACCCCATCTTGAGGCTTGGGTGGGAAAGGGGGGGAGGAGTGAGGGGAACAAATTGGGACATGGTCATTGTGTTTAAACTATTACACATTATTCAGTTAAAGGCAGAGACTCCACTCAGTCTCAGTGATCGGCAACACATGTACCCCATATTTAGGCTGGGGTGGGAGAGGGGATGGGGGAGAGGGAGAGGGAGAGGGGAGCAAAACGGGACATGTTCATTGTGTTTAAAATATTACACATTATTCAGTTAAAGGTAGAGACTTCACTCAGCCTCAGTGAATGACAACACATGATGTATACCCATCTTTAGGCTGGGATAGGAGAGGGGAGTTTGGTAGAGAGGGGGAACAAATTGGGACATGGTCATTGTGTTTGAAATATTACACATTATTGTTCAATAAGGTAGAGACTTGGTGCACTGTACATGCAGAATAATATTAAGGAGAGGTGAGGGAGAGGGGAGCAAAGGAGACAGCAAATGCTGAGCATATTTCCCCATTTATTGAACTCCCTCCCACACTCCTTTTGTGAAGACATTTCCATGTTTATTGAACTCCCTCCCACACTCCTCTTTTGAGGACATTCCCCCATTTATTGGACTCCCTCCATCTCCACTCCTCTCATCTCCGCTCACTGTTCCACGAAATGCTTACAGATCGATTACTGCTCCCTTTGGAAACATTTATCTTGTTTTGGTTCTTTTAACATGTCCATGACAATACTAGGGAATAGTTTAGGTTTCCAACTTTTTGTGGAGCAGTTTTTGAGGAGGGCTTTGAATTTTGCCTCTTTGTAAATGTACTATGGTTTTTGTGTAACACAAAACTGCTATTCATCTTTGCAATATCAATTTGCCCATTGCACAATGTGATACTGTATCCATCTATTATTTCCTGAATACTGTAGAAGTGTAGAGTACCAGTAGGTTTGTTTTGGCATTATTTGCATGTTAATCAACCGTTCCACGCAGAAGGTCACCCTTATTCCTGTACACGCATTAACAATTTCATGATAAACATTCATAGTTTTGTTGATAGATACTGTATATATATGAAGCAAAAAAAACCCATATTTTTTAGCAAAATTAGTTTTGTATTGTGTGAATTTGTGTCAATAGTCTTGTGCATCTGTGCCCATAGCAACGCAGGAAGGAACAACATTATAAAGAACTGTTTACATAACACCAATGAGGTTTATACTACAGTGGGCTAAAGCTGACCTGGATTAAATGCATGTATGTTATTATACCCACTATAGTAGTGACGTGACTGGTGGAGTAGTACATTTATATACTCCATTAGACTTGTACAGTACTCACTCATTCAGCACTACCATGCAACTGTGCTTGCAGTGTAGGAACACGAGAACACTATAGAATCAGTAACTTTACGCATCTGTAGATCAGTCATGAGATGATCAAATTATGACAAATCTTAGACTTGCCAGGTACCTAATTAATGGTCCCTTTGATTGTGGAGTGTTAGCTCCAGCGGTTAACGCTGGTGCCTTCATAAGGTCCCCGGTTTGAGTCGCCCCAAGATTAATGTATGTCGTCCAGTTACAGAGTTGTTGACAATTGACAATTCATAATCATGGACGTTAAATATGAATCTAAGAGACTGACTTCGGTCAGCTTGTGGCTTTGATAAGCCAAGGAGGCTTCTTGGCGAGTTCCTGCTTACAGGAGGATCTAAAATACATACATATACATGTATACATTTACTCCCCACAAATGACATAGATTTTTAACTTATCTTTAACTCTGACCTGATCTGATGGAAGGACATTTTGGGTTCCAACTTGAGACGGGACATTGCTAAGCACTGTAGTACTCATACCATACAATTTACGTAGAGTGCACCAAGCACACAGTGTACATGTACACAGTACTAGTCTGTCAAAGTTGGCAAAAACTGTCAGGGTCAAAGGTTACAGGAAGCTGACAAAAACCATCAGAGTCACAAATG
>KN892158.1:18925-29502 GCA_000934455.1 Apostichopus parvimensis
TTTTATCACCAGCGCCACACTGTGGGAACGAGTGTCGGAATTTCGCAATACTCTAGCAAAGAAATACCAGTTCCACAATCACGAAGAATCTTCTTGGAATTCAACGTGAAAACAGTGTGCAGGAAAGAAAGTTTGGCCATGTATCGTAATATAACACACTTTTCCCACCATATCAAGTATATTTTCAGGTGATTTATACCAGAAGATATAGTTTTGGGGTGTTTTAAGGCTTAGGTGTCCGAAATTCGAAGTGTCCATGCTACTACTTAGTAGCAGGAAAGATAATAAATGGCAAAAAAAAAGACGTGAAAAATTACTTTCTTTTGTTGTCCAAGGCTCAGTGAATCAGGACGAAATATGCGCCCTTACCAGTAATTGAAATAATTGATATCTACAGCACTTCCTAGTATCTAGCTCCATAGAAAGTAAAGTACACAGTAAAACACACAGCCTCATTAAATTCATATTTTTCCAGATGAGAACTGCAAAAGCTGCTGACTGGTGGTCAAATACCTAAAAAATTCACAAATATTTCAATGTCAAATGTAAACCAAGAAACTATACAATTCTTTCCTGTGATTAAAATGATATGTGACACATAAAATCCAACCTCCAATAATCAATTTCTCAACAACAACAAAATTAATGGAAATAAGTTTAACAACATGAAGTTTGCATGAAAAATGTGTCTTTGTTCAATCCACATACTAAGTAATACTGTCGCTAGGCCTGAGTGACCATTAGCAATGGGCCGAACATGATGGAACATACCATTATACACTAGGGTTTTTATCAGAAAGAACTTACTCTACTGTACATGTGCATTCATGGTCTCTTTTTTATAAATTTGGTACAAACTACATAATCTGACTTGACAGGAAGTGTAACATGCAACATTCTCGGCTAATCATGGCAACCAATTCTCCACTAAATATTAAAATTGATATCCCTCTTAAAATAACAAAATGCAATCAATCTTGTTTTAAGCATTATACATTCCATACTTCTTCTTACAAAACCTTCCCCTTTTCCAGCTTGTATGACCCAACCATTATTTCTGCATGTACATTCCATTACCATTATGTCATACTACTGTACTATATCTTTAATTACACACTTTTGTAAATGTTTAGTTGATATGAAGTTATACAGTACAAATTTGTTAAGTACTAGAAAATAGAGGCTGTGTCTAATAACATTATCATCAAAGCATGTACTATAGTCAAGCAAGAGCCGAGATTTCGCAAGTTTCTATTGAAGGAACTCTGCTTATACAGAGCTAACAAAACATGAGTTCCAAGACAAGGACCTGAGGTTCCTGAAATTTTCCCAATCATGCAATTAATAAAGTTCAGTTAAAACTCTAATTTCATGAGAATGTCATCATTAGCAGTTTACAGAACATGGATTTGGTGAACTTTCATTATCCGCTATGTAGGCCTCCTTGGAGACTTCGTATAACTTTTTGATCTTTACTCTTAAGGGAATGGTTTGTTACAAAGTAGGCCTACACTCTTAATTCATTTCTTTTGTTCTCATTTGTTTTTTGTTTTTTTCTTTTATTAGACCTCTAATTTGTAATTTCTTGAAGTTTCTGTTTCCATTTTACAGATGTCCAGGAAATTTCAAGTGGTGGTGATGTCTATCAGGATCTCATTGAAGAGAAGCAAAGAATTCAAAAGCTCAGCGATGATACATCTGTGGCCCTCAAGAAGAATGTTTACAGAAATTACAAGCAGTTTATTGATACTGCTAAAGAAATTTCATGTAAGAATTTGTCATTGTAGAATAACTAGTTTCAACAGTCCAAAACAAGATTTAAGTAAATATACAAACATAATCAAGACATCTGTAGAAGTGATATTAATTTTTGCGAGATTATTTTTATAACATGGGTGTAAAATCGGAATGGTTAAAATTACTGTATTTTCTCATAAATTGTAAACCAAATTTATTAAAATTGAAGGTTTTGACCCTGTGGTAGCTTGAATTGCTCAATTTGTGATTTAACCTATTTGACATGTCAACATTGCCATGAACAAGAACTACGAAATTGGGCATAAACTGTGTGCAAGTTTTGGGAATGAAAATGTACAAATTTGTGAGACAAAAAACCTTCCTGTGTTGAAATGAATTGAGACTAACGCACTGATTTTGCGTGGACGAATGTATTTAGTCTGTTAGATTGCAAGTTACTCCATCTTGTAAATTGTGCACAGCATGGTTAATATATGTCAATTATTCATTTTGACAACTTTCAAAAGAACAGTTCACAATGTAAGAGTGCCTTTTAAATTTCATATTTTTTGTTGACTTGGTGACCTTCAACATGATTCAATACTACAGTAAATCTCTACTAAACATACTGTTGTACATTACTGTAGTCAAGTTTCATTTCAATTAACCAACAAGGAGTAGAACACTGTTGATTCAATTCTCTACAATGACAGTTCATCATCAGAGGTATTCATTCAGGGTAAACGATCTTGTGATAGAAAAGAGTAAGTTTTGTTAACCTCTCATGATCTGCTGACATACTGTAGTTTGTAAAATGCTCAGTTAGGTTTACTAAAAATTGGCAACCAATTGCAAAACTTGCTTTACTTTACATCCCATGAAATCACATTAATACAAACATTGCCAAACTTGATAGGCAGTGAGATGTAATAGTGTGTGTCTCTAATATACAGGACAGAAGGATAGAAGAAGGAACAGGTACCTGTTATAATTTAAAGAAGTGTCCTCACACAGTAATTAAGAACTCACACTACAGTGTATACTGTAGCATATGTGTGAGTGACTAACTCAGACTTTAAGAAACCATAAGACAAGGTCAAGGCTTAATTAATTAAAGGAAACAATGCTTGATTGAAAGAGACAACTAGATAATTGTCTTTTCCTGTACGTCTCACACCCTTTTACAGTTTTGTGTTATTTGTGCAGTAAGTCAGTGCTAAAGTCACCATACAAATACAACACTAATGAAGTCTAGCCCAATTATTGTAGGTCAGTGTACTGAAGCACAGCATCGTATATGCACAGAGTAGGAAACATCCGTGGACTGGCATTTTGTCCTAAATTGCTTTTTAATATATAATGATACATTTGTAGATGATAAGTAATTAATACTCATTGAAATAATGCATTTCTAAGGTAAAAGGTTTTACTTGACTAAGCTTAGATTCTAATGCTAACTGTATGTTGTTACTTTCAAGTTCAAATTTGTTTCTGTAGTTTCAAACTCTTTGATGCCTTGTGGAAATGCCCAAAATTAAAGGTTCTCTCAATATGAATCAGCAACCCACAAACAAATGGGATATATATGCTCTTAAGAATTTTCAACAGTTAGTAGCCTGATAGGTATGATAAATGTAACTCAGGTATTGTGTGTTTTTATCTACTGTTAATAAAATGATTGTCCTTTTAGATATGAACCCTTAAGGATAGTCGCAGTTTTACCTCAAGTCTCCTGGACAACCTACAAACTCGACCCTGGATAGAATTGACAAAAGCAATTAAGAATTTTATTTCTCGTAACACACTTCATACACTGCCCGTGATACTTTGTGTACCAAATGTTCTAAACATCGATGGATAAACTTGTGTAGCATTTTGGCCATTTCGGAATAGCACGTTGCTATGCGATACCAGATGTAAATTTTTCCTGGTGATCCATTTAGCTAGTAGTCTTTATAGGGAATTAAGTTCAATGTGATATTTCATATCGAGCTAGGTATTATTTTAGGTATTTTTTTATAGTTATGGACATTTTATATTATTGGCATTGAACAGAATGTGTATAAATTTGTATTTAATAGACACAATGCCACTGAGCTTATCACTAACCACAGGGACTAGATATTAATGTATTTCCAATGTGTGTTGTGATATTTATGTTAAGACCATTCTCCACACACAGCATAGTAGTGTTTTGCATATATACAGTGATAGGGTATTAATACCAATCAGCTGTTTGTAGTATTAACAATGCAGTCCAATGTCATTAGACTGACTTATATTTTTGTCTGTCAAGATAACCTGTTCTACATGTAAGAAGGTAGTCTTTGAGCTACTCTCGACTTTAATCTTGATTGCTCTTTCAGATTTGGAAGGTGAGATGTATCAACTGAGCCACTTACTGACCGAGCAGAAGTCCATTATGGGGGACATGTTAGAGATGTCAAACTCAGCCAAAGGTAATAAGTTAATAACAAACAAACTATTCTTTGGTCAAATTTAAAAAACAAAAAAATATCCTTTAAGTGTCTGAGCATCTAATTGTAGCGATTAAGTTATTGAGAAGATATAAGTTTTGATGAGTTTTATGAGTCTATGATCTGTCAATAGCAGAGTGAGTAACACCATCATGCCAGTTGACATGTTATGGCTTTGTTACTGTGTACTATAAATTATTTCATGGACAGAAATTTGTATTTAGAAAATGTTGCATTTTTTTGACATTCAGAGTATATATATATGTAAACAATGCTGCAGTCCAGTGAGTGTGATAGGCACTTCTCTGCATCTCTACCATATTTCCATTGTCTTGTCTTGGCATATTTATCTGTGATTGGATGGTTGACAAATTTCATAGAAGGATAATGCACCTCTGTCATACCTCCCCCCCCCACACCCCAGTAAATGTAAACTAACAACTGCATTTTGAGGTGGATAGTTTTATGGACCCCACTTACTCAAATGAAATCCATCTGTTTCTAAGGAAACCAAGGATGAGAAATGCAGTATTATCAACTCATATTCAATTGGAATAATTTACTGACCAATAGTGCAAACTATGGTCCGCAGTAAATGCTATAGATTTCTTTCTGTAGCTAAATTTCCTCTCTCCCCTGCTCTAACTATTCTTGATGCGGGTTTCAACTTTCAAATAACAAATAACTTTTCTGTTTTTCAGATGAATCCAGCAAGGATAAATTAGCTGCTCAAAATCCAGATGACAAGAAGAGGAGCATTGCCAGCTTATTAGACAGAGTGGAAGGATGTTCGGTAAGTCTCAATTCTCCCGAAAGAATCGGTTTCAAAGGTTGAAGATGGGTACGGATAATAACCTTAGAGAAACTGGAGTTGTTGTTAATGTAACGTCTCCTCACAAAGCACAACATGTAAATATTGTGCCGTTCATTCCGTCCTTGGGTGACATTTACTTTAGAAAACATTTATTATGATGACATGCCCACAGCACTTTCATAGTTGATATACAGTGGTTAGACTACTTTGCATAAGAATTGGGGCAAAGGTGATGTATTCATCTATTGGTATGGATTCTTACCAGCTAAGGTTTCTCCCACTAGATGCATTTGCAAATTTAGTTACAAAGTTAGATTTATTAAATTTAAATTAATTAGCTAAAATAGGTTAGTTCATATAGGAGCACACCACCACCTTGAATTTATGGGACTGTAGTAGTCTGGTGAAATGGCTGAAGTTGAATTTCCAGTTTCAAGTTCATTGGTTTTCCTAGTAAAACAAGTGTGCAGATTATTGAATACTGCGTTACAAGCTGTCACTGTTTATTAAACTAGAAAAATGTCTGCAATTTCTGCTTTTTAACTTTGTTACCATAAGTGTGCCTGGGTGAACATAACATTTTTCATAAAACATATGATTTCTCATATGACTGCTCGACTCTGTCGGCTTTAACAGAGGATTGCTGAAATACCTAACCGATACATCGTCCATGACGGTGACCTTGTGGAGCTCGACGGAGAGACTTACCTCGAGACTCAGAAAGTTCACATCTATCTACTTAATGACAGTCTGGTGGTGACTACCTTCATACGCAACAGGTGAGTCTTAGAGTTTTCATTCGCAGATTATTGAATGATTGGGCCTACTGCTGGCAGATAAGGTGGACTAAAGTGACAAGTTATATTTTTGTGAACAGATATGTATGTGTCAAGTATGATTTCTCCAGGTTGTGACTTTGCAGAATGCATATTCTTTAACTTCAAGAAGAATTGTTCAGCATTACATTGTTTCTTCATAGATAACCTAAAAGAGACAAAACAACACTTCACCCAGACATATATACATATGTAATTCTCTTCTTGCTTACCTGTCTCCCCACAAATGCAGCACTCTTGTTCTACTTTGCCTAGAATGAAACCAAGACATATATACATATCTGATTTGCAGGTTGAGAGAAAATAACATTTGAATCTTACCAAAAGCCCCCCTCCCCCCAAACTTATCAAAAAGTATGATCAGGTTATGATGTCATAGATTGACGTTGTCCAAACTGCCCAAGTTACTTCAAGGACCTCTATCGCTGGGTCCTCTTACCAAAAAAATATCCTACCAAGGCTATAACAGTGTTACCATATTTCAGACCATTTACTGACTGTAGTAAGTGGGTCAAGACAGTCCAAAATTTTAATCTGCAAGGAACTGGAATGGCAACATTTTTTATGGGGGGGAGGTGGGAGAGAGGGGGTTATTGGCAATAAATGCAAAAATCCTCTAGGCTATAACTTAAATGGGGTAACAGAGTCTGTGTAAAGAAGCACCAAATTGATCCAATTCAAATTTTGTCATTGCTTATTCTGTTCTTTGAATATATGAAAATACTGCCCTTTATTCAAATTATCCGGATGAATGCATCTGGGAAGCGATACATATCAACAGCTGCTTTTGTTTCTCTGTCAAAAACTGCAAAGATTGTCTTATTCAAAATAGTTCAACTGTAGGACAGGATGTTATTCCACATTGGTAAGGTATCATCGTGTGACCCCATTAGACTTTAAAGAGTGGTTTCAATTTGTGATGGGTTCATCATATTGCATCAGTGAAGAATGTCATACATGTGAATTGTCAACATATCACATCACATGCTATTGTGTAATGCATTTATCTAAATGAAATGAAGATATTTCAATTTCAATTTTTTTCATCTATTTAGTTTTTTATTATGATTTTTTAAATCTTAGCAATGGAACAAGCTATCAGGATGGGAGTTGGACAGATGTGTTTCTTGTTTAATACCATCTCTTTATTATTTATTCAATTAATCATACACTATGCTTAGGTAAACGTCCACAAGAACTGCTATGTAGCTTTACGTCTGAATAGCAGTCAGCTATTATCAGGTCCATGTAATACTGTGTGTGTTCTCAATCATGATAATCTTCTCTCTGCTTCCATAGGAGAGGTCCGGTGAGATATAAATTCCAAGCCTTGTTTGAACTGGACAGTCTGGCCGTGGTCAATGTCAGAGATGTTGAATGTAAGTTTGTAATAGGCTTTTGAATTTGAATCTATATATCAAAGATAGCTATCATATTAGTCACATGATGCAAACAAATTGAAAACTGAAAAAAAAATGTGACATTCTTTCTTTTGAAATGAATCTTGACTATGCTCGCTAATGACCTGCAATGGTATGGGATTTTGATAATAAATAGCATTTAAAGTTGTTTCATAGATAGATGTAAACTCCTATGGCTGCATTAACATCAATGATATTTCTAGAATTAGGAGAGATTTATTCATTCTTTAACAGGAAGTTTACATTGAGCCTGTGCAGTAGTGAATGAAGCCATATTGTATTACGGAGAAAACACAGACTTATCTTTTCAGTTTGAATGTGTAGTACCTTACTCAGAAAATGTAAAAAGAATCAAATACTACCTAGTCATTATTACATGGTGTGGTTAATTTATGTTTGGAAACCCACAACTTTAATCGTTTTTTGATGTGCTGTCTATAAAAACACATTTCAAACCAAGAACTTTAAATACAAATATTATGCTCCTCCAGTGTAAACATTGAAGGAAACATTACATCTGAAATAAACACATTATAGACACCCACCCTCCCACACATACCATATATCTTGCATACATTCACACAGACAGACATAACATAACCATACATTTTCACAAACATACCTAAAACCATTTTTTCTAAGAATATTTTTATTCCACAATTACATCATTTTTTTTTTCAGGTGCAAAGAATGCTTTCAAGGTGCTTAGATTTCCAGACCAACATATTTATTGTGCAGAAAATGCCAAAACAAAGGTAAGGTATGCAGAGTTGCTTTCTTTTAGAATAAAATAACAATTGCAGTTCTATGTTTTCATATTTATGTGTCCTGGTGCATTTTAATTTCCAAAATTAAAGTTATGCAAATGTTAAAGAAAAGTACATATCTAGCGGTTTTTAAACGAGAGAGGGATATTTTTTCACTTTAGAAAGTTTAGAAATCCAGATGGGAACTATGTGTAAATTTTATCCCTATTTTATCTTTTTTCCAAAATTTTCTGTTACATGTCAAGATTTGAGAACTGATTATCTGAACAAGATGAAGTTTTTCATCTAACACCAAAACAGAGACAGAAGAATTTGTAGGTTATATTTGCCTCTTTTAGAAGGAGAAAGAATCCATCATGTATGGTGTTGGTGTTTTGTTTACTTTGCAGCGAGATTGGCTTGACAGGTTAGAAGAGGCTAAGAAGATACAAGCTGCTGCTAGCACACAGAAGAGGGGTCTCACAGAACAAATATTACAGTCACCAGCTGGAAAGGGAGGTAAGTAAAACATTACACATAATGTAACCTTGAACTAATCTCTCACCAGCAAGAAAATGAGATAACGTGTAGCTTTAAGGGCACAGTAGAATAGTGAACATACATTGGGGACAGATTGCAGAGTAAATACACAATGAGGTCATTTCCAACTGTCTCATGCAAGCAGGAACATCAGACACCATGTTCCTTGCTCTGTCAGAGTTGACGTGGACAGGGGAATAGATTACATACATCCCTAGCTTCACAGGTAATAGATAATCAGCCGTCTCTCACAAGTAGGAAATGGCATCCTCTGGTCCCTAAGTATCATCATACGTAAACAAAAAATATTGGCACAAATTGTTGTGATAGAACAAAAATAAATGAAATGAAATAAAAAGGAACCAGTATCACCAAAATGACAAGAAGACATGGATTGTTTCTCCCCGTTGTTTTGAATAACACGAAAATTGTAAAACGAAAATTGAGGAAGGTGTTAATAGTACTGAGTTTAATGGACCGAGTAGACATGGCCTGGACCGGGTAGTCATTTACTACAGTCAGTCTGCTGGTTTTTCTTGTAACTCAATTCCAACCCTTGGTTAGACCCTTCTGGCACAGTGAATATACAAGTAACCAACACAGTCAATCTCACAGAACTTTAGCAAGAATGGCTAGAAGAGCTAAATGTTGTCTTCCTGGTAACGTACCTTCGAGGATATGTTAACGTCTGTCTCCGTGATTCGTTTCTCTCACAGCTTTTGACGAAAACAATCCATTTGCAGCTCACATATATGAAACGACTCTACAGAATGCGGAGTGGCTGGAGGAACTACCAGAGGATCTAGATATGTCCATAGCACAGAGGAACTTTGAAGAAGCAGCAGATATGGTTCTGAAAGGTACAACAAACCTAACATAGCTATTTAGATATATTTGTTGTGATAGAAACTTGTGTTAAATATTGAAGAGAGACAATATTTTGACGTGCATTGTTTTTGGTGACATGAGAAAGGAAACAGAGTACACCAAATATTCTTACTGTTGAATTTAGGGTTTTGTATGTTTCATTTTAATTTAAGGTTGTGTACATTTTAAGTGATTCCAGTATGTTCTGAAGGAGGAGGATATAATGATAATTTTAAAATGATTTTATTCTCAATGTCTCAATGTTTGCCCTACAGCTACTCGATATTTGGAACAAATTCCGATGACTCCACCCCTGAAAGAAGTCAAGTAAGTGCACTTTTGTTGACATTAAGAGTTGATATATGTGAGAAAGGTGCAAGAAGCTTTAGTGGTTACGATTGTTTCAAGAATCACAGTGATGACTCCCCCCATCATGTCTTGAGTGATTTGAGGGGTCATCTGCCTCCCCTATCCCCACGCTCACCCTCACCCCACCCTCAATCAAAAAGGAAAGAAACAATCGCACTTGTTCAACATCAACAAAAACATTCCAATTTCTATGTCTCTTTGTCCCACAGATCCAGGGTAGATAACAGGGTGAAACAATTAACAGATGTTTTAACGAGAGAGCTGCAAGGTTCTCCCGAGAAGTCTCTACGAGGCGGTCCACAGGTTACGAGAAGAGCAGTCACACAACTCATAAGACTTGGAAGAAGCACACTAGTAAGTTGTTCGTATTAAACCACATTGTTATGAACAATAGTAAAGCACGAACGTGTCAGGGCATTAAATCATGACATAAAAACAAAGATTTTGGAATGAACACAACAATGAATGCATTGTTATTTATTGATGACATGCAGTTATCTTCACATCATTTACCCAAGCTGGAACTGATGCCACGGAACCATTTATGAGATCCCACTGCTGACACCATATGTTCAATATAAAATCCCACTGCTGTTGCCATATATTAATGCTGCTGCTGATACCAACAGGCTAAGATGATTAGACTGCTGCACCTTGTGTTGTAGGTACAATCAAGAGGCTCCAATGCTTACACCACATCTGAAACTTAGCATGCATTTATTAGACTCGACAACTGATACAATTTGTTCCCTATCAGATACCAAAGCTGA
>KN892161.1:1913-14643 GCA_000934455.1 Apostichopus parvimensis
GTTCAATTCCAGCTGGTGCATTTTGATTTTCTGCTCTTTTCCTCATTCCATTGTGGAGTTGAAATATTAGAAACGAGCATTATTTCTCAACAGTTCAAGTGGCGCAGTTGGTAGTGCTCTGAACTGAGAGAGTCAGACAAACTCCATGTCTGCGGTTCAAGTCCAGCCAGAGCCTTTTACTTTTCTGTTCTTTGGAGCAGGCAGAAGTATAAAGGTAAGAAACGAAGTTGAATATTTGGGAACCAAAATGGTGTAATTGGTTGTTCCGTCAGCTTTGAAGTTTTGATTTGCTGGGTTCAAGCCCTGGGTTGGTAATTGCCGTCCTAGGACCTCGCTGGCAGTCTGTATTCTGACAAGGTTCCCAAGCGGCCCAGGTGAGTTGCGTGGACCCCCTCCCCCCTGACAAGGTACCCAAGAGGCCCAGGCGAGTTGCGTGGACCCCCTCCCCCCAGACAAGGTTCCACGCGGACCAGGTGAGTTGCGCGGATTCCCCCCCCCAGACAAGGTTCCCACGCGGACCCAGTGAGTTGCGCGGATTCCCTCCCCCCCAGACAAGGTTCCTACGCGGCCACCGATCTCCCTGACAGGTGTCAGGGAAGAAAATGTTTTGAAAAAATAAGTAAGTCCAAACAAGTGGATCTTTAAATATTTAAACCACTTTTTTAATCAGTGTCTCACCTAATGGTCTAGTGGTTGTGAAAAAATTTTTGCAACAGAAGGTCCCTGGTTCAAAACCAACTTCTGCTCTTCTTTTGCCCCTACACAAACATACACACGCAGACAACAGTAACACTGAAAGTTTTTCACATCTTGTTTTAGCTACTTACATACAAAATATATATATATAAAAAACATTAAAAAAAATTAATCAAACGTCCACAAAAAAATGAAGAAAATTGAATGCATGCATAAGCAAAATACAACTACTTTAAACCACCAAAATATTGCATTCATTTAGAACCAACAGAGAGATGAGTCTAATCCTACTATCCATTCCTTAATATTGCATTCATTTAGAACCAACAAAGAGATGTGTTTAATCCTCCATTCGTAATATTGCATTCATTTAGAACCAATAGAGAGATGAGCCTAGTCCTACTATACATTCCATAGTAAGCGCAAAGAGCTGCTAGAGAAGGATAACAATATTTTGCTTCAAATACAATCTACTGGTTCAAGGATACTTTTAAAATAGTTCAATCTTTTTCATGTCAAGTCATTTCATTAACAGGACATTTCTCCACCCCAGTTTACACCCTTGTACTAGCTGTCCCAAAACAAGTTGACCCAATCAAAATCCCCTAATGATAGACAAAACCATCAGTCCAGACAATGAATAGACTATTTAAAGCATAACGACTGCATAATGACTACTTCGTCGCACTTTATAACAAGAATATTGATACAGTTTCTGTACACTTTTGAAATTTTGGAACATTTTGAATGGTTGATATTGATGGGACTTCAGAGTTACTGAACTGTAAAGAATATAATTAGTAACTCACGATTGCATCAAAGATTCAACTATTTCATTGTGATGATTGTCAACATAGTACATGACATTATTTTTTGTTGGCCTTAAGGTCGTTATCACGTATGATCTTGACTTCTAGACATACCTGTTGCAAATCCAACTTAAAGGGCGTGGACTTAAATGTTTGCAGAAAATATCAAGTCTATTGTGTCCAAAAAGGACACAACTCCCTCGTAAGGATAACACAGTGAAAATACAGCAACCTGTTGCCTATTTCAATAATTGTGTACAGATACTGATACACTGCATATCCACATATATATAACCAAATAATAATAATATCATAATATATTTTTGATTATTAAACTTCAGCTTCCTAAAAACACCTTTCTCGCATATCATATCATATCATATCATATCAGAAGAAATTGTTCCAATGAGGATTTTTCCTTTCTATTCCAGACTAAACTTCAAAATTCAAGGACTTTCAATACTTAGAAAAAAAGGTGTCCCTTGTCCCTTAATTTTGCCCCCACTTTTTCCTGACTATTTCCTCATTTTCCAGAAAGCATTATAGCCATGCTTGCTTCATCTAGCTGTCTCAGATATCCCCGAATCACACATTTTAAAGCTGCATCCAAATTCTACGTCTATCCCAGGAAATAAAAACATGCCAACCCATCTAATAATCTCCACATTGGTATAATCCCCCCCCCCCCCACCCAATTTTCAAACACTTCACAGATATTTACACCTTTCGATGATCTTGTTTACCTATATTTCCCACAGGTTTAGGGAAGACTATTTGTCCGTTGCTCTTGACAACTCTGGACGCAGAGGGAATCCTCTCGTCGTCGGGTTGGTCCCGAGGAGCGGTGCTGTCTTCGTCCATCGGGTTGGATGGCGATAAGGTCTCCTGGCCGCTGTCCTTCATCTGATCCTGTTGCAGACGATGGAAAATCTCCATCGTCAATTTATCCCTGATGAAGAGACGGAGAGGAAACAAAGAGGATGAACAAGACTGCCTTCGGATATTTGAGACCTTCAATTATCTCTGACCTCCGTCACCAAAGTATCAGTTCGACAACTCCGAGAGATTCACATCTAAACAATCTCTCAAGGATGTGATATACTTTCACTGAAAATGTTTTTAAAAAGCTGGATTCAGGAATTTTTTTTTCTTTTCTGCTCCAATTTATTTTGTTCCTTCAGTTTGATTTGTGAAACTCCCCCCTTAGAGACAATTTTCATCTGTTGTCACTCTCCCAATTAGCTGAGCATAAATGAAAGGGCAGGTCCACTTCTAGCAAAGTGCCATTGACAAATTTGTCAGTGAGAGGGAAAAAATAAATGAAGTGATAAAAAGTTTGAAACAGTTTTGAGCGATCATGCTTAAACTTCGTGAGCAACAAGGATGTCCTTCACAAAAACAATGAAATGGGTAACTTTAGAGGAAACACACAGCTCTTCGGTCGAGAAATGGGGAAGCACAAACCTGAAGTTTTGTTCTTCTTCGTCGTCTGACTCTCTGTTCAGCTGAAGATAGTCTCTGATCTCAGGATTGAAGAACTGCTCTTCAAATTTCTCGTCGTAGCTCTCACACAGATTCTCCTACGGACGAGAAGAAAACTTGGAGAGTTTGCAGATAAAGACATGTACAACAGAAGTGGCGGCACACAGCTATCCTCCCAGTCCAGCCTGGGGTGGGGGGGCAGTGTGGGGGGAGGGGGTGGGATGATGTATCCTAGGGGTTGAGTCAACCTGGTGGTACCGATGGCACATTGCCCTTTCGGACGACCTACCACTTGCCGTACTGCTCTTAAAAATCAACCATTACCGAAAAGCAATCGCCGTGTCTCTTTAACCAAGTTGGTGTATAGTGGCGTCATATCTGTTTCGGTAATAATTTCTGAAAGTTGCCTTTGTGCTCCTTTGAAGCAGAAAACATTGTTGCCTTGAAAACCTTGTCACCATTGAAAGGCAATTTCTAAGTTGCCCTAAAAAGAAGTTGCCTCGATCCTTAATTTTCATTCCCTTAAATTTCAAGACGTTCACCCAGACGGTAAACCCATTGGACCCACGGTAACATCGACGTACCTCCGCGGAGCAAGTTGATATACCATCGTCTCTACCATCTTGGGTATCGTCTGAATCTCGGTCTTTCCCTTCGTCCTTTGAAACGCCGAAAGTATCGCAGACAGTCTCCATCCGAAAGAGCAATTCTTCGACCTGATACTCCATCTCGGCGAGATTGAATTCCTTTAAAACGGGTAGAAAAGTGAGAGGAGCAGAGATTATTGAAGATATTCAAATAGGCACCAAATAGGCATCACTTTGTAAATACCTAACATTAATAGGTAACAAGGCAAACACCTTTCCATTAATTTGCTCGTAATGTTCAAAGCTTCAGTAGCAGACACAAAAAAAAGGTCGCTTCATTTTGAGGTCAAGTCGAGTCACCACAGATCTGTAAATCTGGTGTCAACGACTCTCCTTATCGCATTTTCTCTACCCAAAAAAAAAAAAAAATTCTGTTAAACTCAATTTTTTAGAATCAAATGACTCGATACACAACTGGGTAATACAGGGATGAGCCTGGGGTAAAAAAAAAAAAAACAGAATTTTGCAAAAATTGCGGTATAGGCTCCAGTTTGCGTATGCTACAGTGTGTTAGGATAATAGTTTTTGTCCCCGAGGTAGAAAACAAATCATGCCTGGAAATAAGTACTAAAACCTCTCTTTGATTCTGATTTTTTGACCTACCAATGGCAACTTGAACGGTTTCTCCTCCTCTACCTGTTTCTGGATTCCACATTGATGAAGAAGATGCTGCCAGATGAAAACAAAGACCTCGTAGCCTCCCACCGGCTCCACCTTACATGTCTCCTTCACTTTACGGTAGCTACGACAAAGAACGGCCTTCATCTTTGGACGGGAGATAAAAAAACACGGCAGACATTGACTAGGTTATATCCAGCTATCCTACTATTTGTGATCGATAAACTTGGACATTCACTTCCAAGTTTCACGTGCCAAGAAAATTCTCTCATCCATCCATGACTATGCTGGAACGAGACCTACATAAAATTGTTATTACCTACAAAGCCTAACGGGAATACCACAACCAGCCGGCCCCTAGACTAACCACCCAAGAAATTTTTTACACTGCTTCCCGTGTGAGACTTTTTTCTCATAAAATTGTCCTTCGATAAAATTCTTCTTCTTGTATTATTTGTTTAATGTAATTTCTTCCTAAAAAAGTCTATATATGGGCAAAAACAACAGTTAATTTGAAGAAGGATATGTTTATCTCTCAAATTCATTTCAACTATACACTTCACAGATTTATTGAAAGATTCAAGAAATCAGATCCCCTGACACCAAGCTTCCCAGACCCCCCAAAAATAGTTCGTCAAGCTTTTACAGTGTAGTACGGTGTGGTTATTGAACCTGGTAGCAGGAAACGACAAAATTTTGATCAGTAAACAATGTTTTCAATGGAAGTTGATAGCAAATTTCCTTCTTCTCAAGTGGTGATTTGAATCCCAAAGTTTTGTATAATGTGTGCCGGTTGTCGTTTAACTAACTTTCAGTCAAATGTGTGCAATCAAGCTTTAATCAAATCAGTCAATACGTAATTTACTCGCCAATCACCAGGGAGAACATACTGTGTGATTTTGGGTTTTACAAAATTTATGATTTGTGTCTAGCCTGGGGGGAAATCACAACATACCGGTCACCAAGGCCAAAAAAAGAAAGGTTTAGGAAAATAGAGCCTCACCAGACCGCCAAAGAGGATGATGATTACGACGAGATAGAGGATGTGATAGGCAGGCCAGAGGAGAGGGAATGTGCTCTGAAGGCCGGCATAGTCCGGGACTCCTCCTAGCATCAAGATGGTGACCACTTCAACTGCTAGAAACGCATGTTTCATTGGATAGTAATGAACTCCAAAAAGGAGGCAACCCAAACAAGCAAAGGCAGCTTCTAACAGTAAGTAGGAAACCTGAAATGAAGACACAAGAGACAAGGTTTTTGGTAAAAGTCGGTATGTATAAAGAAATTTAGATTTGAAATTAGAAAAGTAGGAAAAATGTTGTTGACATTCCCCCTCCTTCCCCAATCCAATTTATTTCATTCACCTCCTTGCGTTGACCTCTTCAACTAGCAGGAAGCAGCTCACTTTGGGTTCAATTTTCACTTTTTGTGACAAAACAGAAATCATAAAATCATTGACCTACCCGTGCCCTCCTTACCCCTCCCCTGCCCTCCTTACCCCTCCCCCTGCCCACCTTACCCCTCCCCCCATCCCCTGAAAGAATACAAATAACAAAACATGAGAATATTCTCAATCATCTTTGCAGTTCCTAATTAAACATAAAGAGCTAAGGGTGCTCTTCCAAATCCCAAAACGGAATGCATATTAATAAAACACAATCGGGAAAAAAGAATATTGGAAGCTACATCCCACCAGCCCTTCCCCTCCCACCCCTCTACACCCCCCCCGCCTTCATCACCACCAGTCAAACTCATCTCTGCCTATTAATTTCTCTCTACCACCTTTTACAGAGACAGGAAACCTCTTATTTTCTTTACTTCAAAAAAATTCAGACTTTTTTCTAAATAAACTGTGACTATAGACCAAAAGTAAAATCCAAAACACGTCAGAAACTGAAAAAATTGTGATTAGCGACACTCACAAGGAAACCCAAGAGTTCTCTGATGGTTGCATCGATGACAGCTCCAAATTTCGCCACCATTTTGTTGAATCGAAAGAGATGAAGGAACTTGAAGCTCACGATGAAGACCAACCAGCCAATCAGATCCCTGACACACTACAAAAAAAACAACAACAATGAGTCAACACCAGAAATACGAGGGATTTTTATCAATGACATCTTTATACATATCGCATTGCAACACAACTTTTATGTGACATGCAAAACTTTGCCAAGCTACCTTGCAATGCAAAACCAAAATGTTTTATGAATATTTGACAGCTACTTACCATGATATTCCAGACAGAATATTTTAGTTAAATATCTGTGATGTTGCCACGGCAACCTTTTCACTTGGATAGGTTTTACTTGAAACTTTCAATCTTTAAGCCTCTCCTTAAATTTGAACAGGCGCGTAGCCAGGAATTTGCCAAAGGGGGGGCGAAAATGTAGAAAAATTTTCAGAGCCGTAGATATGGCATTGCATACTATCTAAGCGTAGCGCCACCATGGTTGGCGCGAAGCGTACAAGAAAATTTTGGCTGAAAATGCCTCCCAGATTGCTGGAAATGGCACTTCCCAGGCCTTGTAAGTTGCATCTTAGCATTTTCTCTTTTGAAATTACTAGCGATATCATAAAAACATTAAAAAAAATTTTTTTTTTAATTTAAAAAAAAAAATTTTTTTAAAAAAATATGCTCGGGGGGGGCGGCTGCCCCCTTCGCCCCCCCCCCTTGGCTACGCGCCTGAATTTGAAACATTTAATAGTAGTCAATTCATATACAGCTAGCACAAGGTCTGTTTTCCTTCTTTCGTATTTCTTTTATTTTTAAATCTATGATCCTGCTTTGATAAAACAAAACAATTTGACAGATTAAAGATTTTGACAGATTTAAGCTCTGTGATCTTTTGTAGAGGGCTCTATCAAATACATAGAAATAATAATAATAATAATATTAATAACAAAGCAGAGGCTTTCTAGGTCCTGCATGCTCTCCCCCTTTTCATATTACTATTTAAAAACTGTTGCAACTTTGGAAATTCATGCCAAAGAAAGAAAAAAGATGGCAACATTGAGTCACCACACAATATAGGGTTTCAACTTTTTCAGGCAGAATATTTTTGAAGCAGAAATTTTGAAATGATTCCAGTTGTGCTAGACCAAAGAACCAATGCATGAAACCAAAACACATAAGGTTAACTTTCTGACCTGATCCCAGTAAGCAAGGAAGGACATATCCACAAACTCCTCCATGTAAGTGGCTCTCAGCCTTCGGGTAATTTCGGTGACGTGGGCGAATCGGTAGACGTACATGGCAAAGTACGTCAAGGATAAGACCACTTTACCAATCTATGAGAAAAACGAAAAGAAGGCCACTGAAGGTTGGATGAGAATCTTAAAAGGTCAACGGAGCTTGAGTAGGTGGGTGGGGGCGGTGTTCAAGAGCTGCATCTAGACTAAATAAAATTAGGGTTAGTCAACTAGGGGCAATGAGATTGGGTTGTTCAGCAAGGCAGGAAAGAGGGTTGGATTGAGCTTTTTCAACTTGAATCACACCGAGATGTGGGTACAACGATCTTTACCAAGGACAATTATCTTTCATCCAATATACATAAATTTTTAGAACCTTGGGGAAGATCATATACCACTGAAACCTCTTTCCGTAAAGTTTAAAAGGAATGACGGATGGACAGACCGATTAACGGACGGACGGATAAATAAATAAAAAAGTAATGCTGAACGAAAGTGACTGAATCCTTGTTACTAGCCGGCCAAAACCTGATTGGCGCTACACAATACTGACCTCTAACCACGCCCAGATATCTCGAAGATACCTGGATTTTAGTTTCACAGCTCTCTGAACTTCCTGCTTCCCACTCACAGCAGTCATCAAAAGAAATATAAACTGCAAATAAAAAGCCATTCCAAGAATATAAAAAAACAGAAAACGGAAATGTTTAGCGGTTCTGGTGCCTAAACTTATACATAGTGTGGTAAGCCATACATTGTTAATATTCATAAAACTTGTGCACACCATAATGAGAAGGGATTTTCTATTGACTAATGCGGTAATATATAAAGGACAATACCAGGAATCAGTTCTCATGTTGACAAAGTCTATTTAGTGACATAGTATAAAACAGAGGCAAGCATGAATATTAATGAGGTCAAATTTTATGATCTCATATAAAGCATGTATCTATATACTTACATTGTATTATCCGAGTACATTTGTATAAAGCTAATTAGACATACTATTTCAGAGATAGTCTCAGTACTTGGTTGCAAAATTTAAACTTTGACTTTCCAGCTTACTGCACTAAAAGCTCAGTGAAAATGTCACCGTTCTATGCAATTTTCATATCAATATTCATTATTTTTTATTTGAGTTAGCTTTCGTTAAAAACTTTTGAGCTGAATAAAATTCACCAGATTGCATCAATTATCAATTCATTAACACAATTATTTAAATATTTCAACAAGTTTCTCCTTGCTTCTACAATTGATCATTCTTGTTTATATTGTTTATGTAAAATTGATTATGCAAAAATCTATTGAATGAAAATTACTTTCAGTGGCATTATCTTTGGTCTTACCTCACAAGCCATTATGAAATAATCGTACCCCGTTTGATATCGGTAGACCAAGACAGACTCTATCTTAGGGAGAGGATAGACAGCACCTGTGCCCGGCATTTCTGCCAGCAACGCCACCGAACTGAAATGTAGCAAAATATAATAATAATGAGATATTAATAATAATGAACAGCAGTTACTTTTACGATGCTTAGGCGCCCAAAAATGTGGGAGAAATCCGCATGGGCTTATGGATTACAACTTACATGTCGGGTGGCTTCTGATTCAACATTTGAACTCAAATTTGGAATCTTTTCAATCCTCCTAACTCCTACCTGCCCAACTTTTCGTGTCCTTATGATAGCCAGGATGCCGGGACGGACGTAACAAGTTTTCTCAACAGTGTGCTCACTGATAACTTGTGAAAACGTGTACTGAAGGGTAACTTGTTAAACAAATGTGCTTGAAATCAAACCGACAATTGGTAAAATATTTCACTTGAAGTATCATTGCTAGCTATTTCTAGCAAATCTACCTAATATTCTAGCCACTATAACAAAGATTCCCAACTATGCCAATTCTACCATTTTTTTCCCAAAAAAAAAAAAAAAAAACAGTGTTAAATTGTCGCAGCAAAATGCTTACCTGAAGATATTTGCTGGAGCGTTGTACATAGTGAATTCGATGATCACGACCCGTGTGAAATCGTCGATCCAGCCTCGCTCTCGAAGAAACGTCAACTGATCTGATGCACCAGCCCTGTGAAATAACAATAAATGTACATCTAGCTGACCAAAATTCAAAAGGAACTTTCTGTTAGGGATTCAGTCTTGCTGTTTCTTTTAAACCGATTGTACCTTGTTATAGTCGTGTTCAGTAAAAGTTTTTTTGGAGGCATTTTCTTGAGTTGTATTTTTTTTTAATGCTTTATCCTCAGACATGCCATGCACATTTGAAAAAATTACAGATCACTTTTAAACTGAGTTAAGAATATTTCAAGAGGTTTGGTTATTTTATGACTCTTATAACTGCCAAACATCTTACACCATGAATTAAAGCATAAACACCTTACACCATGAATTACACCATAAACACATTACACCATGGATGATAAGGAACACACATCACGTCATTGACATCAAGGAACACACATTACGGGTATCAGAGAACACATCCTTACACCAAGCCAAGCACGCACCGAACACCATAAATGCCATTGAACACAAGTTACACAGTGGGTGTCAGTGAACACATCCTTACACCAAGCCAGGCACACACCAAACACCATGAATGGCACTGAAAACTACATGGGAACAAGACTCTTACACATGACCCATCCATGGAAGTGAACACACCTTGTTGCACCATAAATGGCGGGGGAAAACACTTTACACGATAAACCGCAGGGAGATGTTTACCTAGTTTTGTTCAACTCAACATTACATGGGAACAAGACTCTTACACATGACCCATACATGGAAGTGAACACACCTTACACCATAAATGGCGGGGGAAAACACTTTACACCATAAACCGCAGGGAGATGTTTACCTAGTTTTGTTCAACTCAACATTACATGGGAACAAGACTCTTACACATGACCCATCTGTGGAAGTGAACACACCTTGTTGCTCCATAAATGGTGGGGAAAAACTCTTTACACCATAAATCACCAAGGGGACATTTACCTAGTTTTGTTCAGCTCGACGTTATATCCGTCTCCTTCGTATGAACTAAGCATTCCCCATTTGCTGTACCGGTTCAGCTCCTGCTTGGTCTGATGGTGCCAGATCTTGCCGGGACCGAACGGTTTCCTGGACTGGCTCGCTCGGTTGTACGGAGGTTCACAAGAATCGAAGTGGCCTCTGACGACAGACGGCAGGGTGCAATGCCTCGGATCTACGCGAACCTGTCGGAGACTTACCTTGCCCAAGATGACGCTCTCACTCTGTACTGTTTCATTCTGAAAAGAGATATTAGAAATTCCAGAAAAAAAAAAAAACCCCTTTGAACAAGTTTTCTGTATGATGGTCATGATTCCTAGATTATATGATAATCAACGTTTACCATTAGCCATCAACATCAGTGGAAGCTTAAAAACAACTTTTACACAATTTTTAGGAGTGTTAGTTCAGTGGTTAACGCCGGTGCCTTCCAATCATAAGGTCCCAAGTTCGAGTCACTCCAAGATTAATGTATGTCGTCCAGTTACAGAGTTGTTGACAATTCATAATAATGGACGTTAAATATGAATCTAAGAGACTGACTTTGGTCAGCGTGCGGCTTTGATAAGCCAATGATGGTTCTTTGCGAGTTCCTGCTTGCAGGAGAATCTAAAATACATACATACATACACCTCAACCACATTTACAGAAATATGAAACAGCTTTAACCTTGCTGCCTTCACATACCTTAAAATTTGTTATTTCATTTCGCGCCTTTGCCCTGGAATCAAGTCCAATCGTTACAGGAAACAGCCGATTGTATTTGAAAGAAAGTTGTCTGCTGCCACCACTTTAAAGTGGCATTCCAGAGATTAACCATATTTTAAAGCTGAATATTGTGGAAACCCTAATAGCTAGAGAAACAATATCGACACTCAAATTTTTTCTCTCTTCTTCCAATAAGACATATCAAGTCCCCAAATATTGCCTTATTAGTCATCCTTTAATATTGCAACAAAGCCTTCTCTTTAAACATACCTTTGGCCTACCACATTTTCAAGAGTTCAGAGTGTGAGGTCAGATTAGCAGAAAAAATGCATGACTTGGAGTAAAGGAAGAGGTAAAGAGGGACGTGGGGGTTAGGAGGGGGCAGGGGTGCCTACTGTTTGTAAGTCTTACCATAAGTTGATTATTATTCCAGTCGTCGACAAACAGCTCGTTCAAGAGGTCATTTTCTACCCAATACCAAAGATCACTGACGGTCCTCAAATCCGTAAATGGGTGAGGAGTCCTTTGACAGAGGAAGGAAAAACACCCCATTCATGAAAATTGTAATAACAAAACTCCTGTTATGATCACTAGACAATCAGAAAGGCTTATCCACACAAAAACATGGAAAAGGAGATGTTTCATTTCTTGTATTCATGAAACAAAACGTGGCTTCTTGTTGGAAACATTTTTTGGTTATTTTCTTTACTGTTAAAACAGCAAAGATGAGAACATGCTTAACAAAGGAATCCTTGCGTGATTTACATGGTGACCATTTCTCAATGTAGCGTTTGAGGTTCAAAAGTATAAAAGCTTGCGCTTCATTAGCTTGACCAAGTCAACTTTCATTTCAAATCAGGAATTTAGATTAAAAACTTGAAAAATGTTGACAGTTTCTTGAATTTGTGTTTGTGTGTGAAAACTAATAATTCATTGAACAATCAAAAACACACAACTTGTGGAAGTAGAAGTTCAATAAAATTTCAAAAACTACTCACTGCTTTAAGAATCACTTAGGGAACCCCCCTCCACACCCCCCACCCCACCCACACCCCAAAATAAGAAAGAAAGGCAGTTGCCTTAGTGTGCTCAACGGTAATCATATTATGATGAAATACTTGGTTCATTTTGTAGAATGATAATAAACTGGCAAACCAAATATCAAAAGTAGCTTTTCTGACAAAATGTGATTTTTTACGAACAAGATTTGATCATCTGAAATTTACGAATCCAACATTTACCTCACAAATTTCTCCACGATGCCATTGTTGATAGGGTAGTGGAGATGCATCTCTTTGCCGTACGCTATCAACATCAGACAGAAGGCCACGGTACTAAAGAGGACGATGTCCCTGGAGAAATTAAACGGAAGCAACTTCAAACCTTGTTGGTGATGCACGGTGGGGAAGAATGGGGAAGGTTATGGAAGGGTAGGGGATGGGAGGGAGGGGGGATGAAAGGGGGAGGGGGGGGAGAGAAGGATAGCAGTGTGGTATATACAATTTCTTATTTCCCTTTAAGAATGTTAC